>SNQN01000132.1:175151-193610 GCA_008642245.1 Bassia scoparia
TTGTGATGTAGAGGAGGTAAGAAGTGGTTGGTGTTTTGCTCCCATTTTTCAAAATCCAAATGTCCCATTAATCCAAATTCACTTAGTGTAAATATATTATTATTATTATTTATTATTATTATTGAAAAAAAACACAAAAACATTTACGCTTTTATTTTACCTTTTAGTTTCGCTCACCTTTCTTTCTTTTGAGTTTGTGTGTTATTCTCAAGTTTTTGCAGGTTTTGGAACCAAGCTTATTACTTGAGAGCTAGCAAAGGAATTATTTCACATGTGACTTTGGTTCATAACCTATTTGGTGCGATCGCTCCAAACTCTCTTCTTTTCATAGTTCCTCTTGAGTCTTCTCCTTAGGTGCATGTAGTGTCTTATAGCTTTTCGCTTTCTTATTTTGCTCATTTTTAGTTATTTGCATGCATGCATTTAGGTTGCATCTAGAGCATACCCCGATGATGATTCTTAGTGACACATGTGCTTTCTAAAAAAATGAAAAAGATTTTCGAAAACCCATAGCACTAATTGACTTGAATTCGGAATGGTTCTCTTGTGGTTAGAATGATCTCCCCGACTCGACCTATGCATGTGGTTTGAATAACTTGTGAGTATTTTGAGCCCTGATCAGACCGACACATTTGAATTGGTCTCTTCTTTTCAAGTGTGTGTGTGTGATCTATGATGCCGTGGTACAACTTTTGACTTGCCTTTCCGTGACATATWTTAGGGGAATGATTAAAGGTTTCCTTAGTCAGTTAGAACCAAATTAGGAATAGTTTTGTTTTTCTTTCTTTYTTCTCTTTCTTTTCTTTTCCACATAAATCCTCTAAGGTTGAGCCATTTGAGCCTTGTTTTCCCTCTTCCTTGATGCCTTACGTTACGTGCCCTTAGGCGTTGTAAGTCATTGTAGTTTTGATAAAATGGTCCATCTTTTGGTTTGGTTTATTGAGGATAAGTATGGATTAGAGTTTTGTTTTATCTTCTCTTGTATTAGTTCACTTATTAAATAATTCCCCTTGCTTATTCTCCACAAAAAAATAAAACAAAAAATTAAAAAAAATCAAAGAGATGGAGATAAGCAAGCCAAAAATTTAAAAATATATAATAAAAAGAATCCATAGTTCAAAAAAATAATAATTTTGAGGAATAAATGTTCCAAGGTTTATATTGGTTGAGTTGTACTCTTTTGTGTTTGTTCTTCGTATTCATCCTTTTTTTTTTGCAAGGTTTGTTTGGTCTTTGAGTGGTTTTGCATTGGTACCCAAAATTTGGTAGTTGATGTTTGTCTTAGAAGAAGTTTGCTCCAATTTTTAGGATTGAACACCACATTCCCAAAAAACTTCGCCTAACCCTTTATGTTATCAAGCCTACCTTTTTAGGAAACTCATGACCCTTACATGTATGTCACTCAAGTTGAGTGGAGAAAGTCGATGGGCAAGTTTATGAAGAAAGATTGCATGGAGTCCAAGCTAACGGTGTCACTGCCGTACTTTGATGAGGCGAAATTGCTATTGTGTTTCTAATGGCCCTCATCTTCACCAATTACTCTTGAAAATTGTGGATTGCAGGCAAGCAAAAGGGCAGTCTGTCGAAGATTATTATACCACACTTATGGCTTTGTTTGACGACCTCACGCGACTCAAGCCTCCCCATGGTTGTGAGTGTGGGTTGTGCACCTATAATGTGGCAGCCAAGTATGCCAAAGACAAAGAAGAGGAGATACTTCATCAATTTTTGATTGGTATCGATGATACCTTATATGCCGCCGTGTGTACAAACCTCTTGTCTCAACAGCCTCCGGTGGACTTGAATCATGCGTATCAGGCATTTTTACAGAAGGAGGAGTCGCGTGGTATTGCTACGGGGAAGGCAGCCAAAGTCGCGACACATGACGCTCATGTGTTCGCGGTGTCTACTGCTCGTCGTCCTCCACYGGATCGACGCGATAAAGTGAAACTTTACTGCACTCATTGTCGGCGTTCAGGCCACGASAACGATAGGTGTTTCGTCCTCCACGGCTATCCTGACTGGTGGTAYAAATTGAAGAAAGGGAAAGTCGTGGGTGATGGTGCGCGGTCCTCTGTTTCTGCCTCAACGAAGTCCTCTGTTTCGAAGTCTCACACTGCTCCCGCGTCTGCTTCAGCTTCCGCGCCTGCCCGTGCTCCTGCTGTACACGCAGCTGTGGCTTCGTCGGATCATGGTGGTGGGGAGGATGTCTCCCTCGTGGACCTGAAACCCAAGGATATTCGGGTCTTGCTCAATATGGTAAATCGACAACAACAAGATCGTTTACTAGGTGAGCCTTTGTCCGGGTGTTGGATTCTTGATACCGGCGCAAATCACCATGTCACTAGTGATGCRTCCTACCTGTCTGATGTTATGACCATTCCGCCGAGCCCAGTTAGCCTTCCTAATGGTGATCGCGCTCTTGCCGTCCAGGAAGGGCGTGTGTATTTGGATGCTCACTTAATTTTAAAAAATGTTTTGTTTGTGCCTAATTACAATGCAATTTAATTTCGGTGTCAAAATTAATAGATGACTCTCATTGTTTTGTCCGATTAACTGATAATTTGTGTGCTATACAGGACCAACGCTCGGGGAGCCTGATTGGAGCCGGTGAACGAAAGGAGGGACTATATTATTTTCGACGATTTCCTACAGTATGTGCGGTACTAGTTCTAGAGATTTCTGTCTTCGAATTATGGCATCGTCGTCTTGGGCATCCGTCGAATCGAGTAGTCAAGTTAGCGCCTRCTGTTGAAAATAGTACTAGTAGAAAATTAAATAAAGCTTGTAATGTGTGTCCGCAAGCTAAACAATCTCGAAATCCTGTTCCACATAGTGATAATAAGGCTAGTCGCTTATTTGAATTATTTCATTGTGATTTATGGGGGCCTTATGCGACTCCCTCTACCTGTGGTGCCCATTATTTTTTGACATTGGTTGATGATTATTCTAGAGGCGTTTGGGTTTATCCGTTGACTTCTAAGACTGAGCTTTATTCTGTTTTTTGCTCATTTTTTGCCATGATTGAGCGTCAATTTGAGACAAAGGTTAAATTAGTGCGGAGTGATAATGGCACTGAATTTAAATGTATGCTTCCTTATTTTAATGAACATGGCATAAATTTTCAAACCTCATGTGTTGGGACCCCTCAGTAAAATGGTCGGGTAGAGCGTAAACATCAACATATTTTGAATGTGGCCCGTGCTTTGCGTTTTCAAGCGAATTTGCCTATTAGTTTTTGGGGGGAGTGTGTGCTTGGTGGGGTTTATTTGATTAATCGAACTCCATCCCGTTTGTTGAAAAATAAAACCCCATATGACGTGTTGTTTAATGTGGCACCTAATTTTGATGAATTGCGAGTTTTTGGATGTTTGTGTTTCGCCCATAATAAAAAAGCCAAAGGGGATAAATTTGCTTCTCGGAGTAGACGTTGCCTTTTCTTGGGGTATCCACATGGGAAAAAGGGTTGGAAGGTGTATGATCTTGAGACGGGTGATATTTTTGTGTCTCGGGATGTCATGTTACATGAGGGTGAATTTCCATTTGGTAGTCACGATTTCGAGGGAGATGGTGATGATATGCACGATTTTATGGGTCAACAACCGGGGGTTGATCATGTTTTTTTGGAGGACTTGGAGAATACTTTAGGGGATACTCCGTCTACTACACCATTGGATACCTTCACTACTGGTGATGATCGTGATCCTTTGGCTATTGAAGCCGACGGGGCTGTTCAGCAGCCTGCTGTAGCTGCTGCTGCACCTGCTGGCCTCTCGGTTTCAGCTACTCCCGAGGCTGTCGACGGTGGTGTTATCAATGAGGGTACTTCGGCAGTTACGCTCCAGCGTGGGGATAGGTCCAGGCGAGCACCAGGGTGGCATCAAGACTATGTTGCACATACTRTTCAGGCCGCTAGTCCCTCCCATCGTTCGCCCTCCTCAGGTAACCCGTATCCTATAGCGCATTTTGTGAATTGTGACAAATTTTCTATGAGACACCATATATTTCTTGCAGCTGTAATCGCAGGTGTTGAACCATGGAATTTCAAAGACGCTATGCAGGATGCCGGTTGGAGGAAGGCAATGCAACAAGAAATTACAGCCCACGAAGACAATGGGACTTGGATCATGACTGAGTTGCCAGCAGGAAAGAAAGCTCTTGGGTGCAAGTGGGTTTACAAGATCAAACACAATTCTGACGGGACGGTTGAACGTCTTCTACAGTTTTAGTTTTCCGGTACAACAAATTTAGTTTTCATGTTTTATAAATTATAGTTTCATCTTTTGAAAATTTATCTTTGTGTTCTACACTTTATCTACAACACATTTCTCTCTCCTCTCTCACCTACCATACCACCACTTTGTGCCACCACCAAACAAGGCCTTACCCTTACCCTCATCAACACTAATTATAGTTTCATGTATAATGCACCAAGCCACCAATAGTGATTTATGGAGTACAAAATTAGTTCACTGCTAATCTAAATCTGCTTATAAAGTTCATAAGATTCATGATTTGACATCAAGTGGCATGATCTATGCCACACTATATGATGCAATGTTGGTACCTATTAATGAAATGCTACCTATAAATGATAAAGTCATTTTTCGAAAAGGTATTTTATGTTACTTAAATATGTAAGGATTTTTTGTATAATACCACCTTTTGTTTACCACTTTTTAAAAATTCCCACATTTTGTTTTTTTTTAAAATTCCCACCTTTTACTTCTATTTTGTTATAAATTCCCACCTCTTAACGGAATTGTTAACGGAATTGTTAGATTTTGGGCCCCACTCACTCTTTTTTCTTTATAATCCACTCGACATTCATCCATTATTCAAGTCTCTGCTAGCTTTCTGCATGATTTTGAAGTTGCAATCTCCATAGTTGTGGCTTAATTAGCTTTCGAATTTGGTCCACGAAATCAGGTAAATGGCAATTCATCTTCTACATTTAATTTCGAATGACATTTTAGGGTATTTAAATTGCATTTGAATTATTAATTTAATTTCGAAAGCTTATGTTGTTTTGATCGATGGGTGGTGTAAAAAAAGGAGGGTTGATATGGGGGAGAAACTGTTGAGGGAGATGATTGATAAGGGGATAGAGCCTAATGTGGTTTGTTACAATGTGTTGCTTAATAGAATTTGTTGAAAATCGAGTTTGCACCCGGATGATAGGTTTGAGAGGACGATTCGAGCTGCAGATAAGGTGTTCGATGAAATGCGTGAGAGAGGGATTGAACCGGATGTTACTAGCTACTCTATTGTGCTTCATGTGTGTAGTCGTGCTCATAAGCCTGACTTAACTTTAGATAGGTTGGAGATGATGAAGGTAAAAGGGATTTGCCCGAGTGTGGCTACTTATACTTCGGCTGTCAACAATGGCCCACGCGAGATGCTTGCAGCAGTAAAAATGGTGAAAAAAATTACAAAAGAAGAAGAAGAGGGGAATGATAGTCAACGAGGTAAGAAGAAGAGGGGAATGAGAAGAGGAGTGACGGTCAACGAGGAATGTCGAGTGGGTGAGTGTGAGAATAGAGTTGCAATTGAATAACAATAACAAGTGGGGCCCGCAATCTAACAATTTCATTAACAATTCCGTTAAGATTTGGGAATTTATAACAAAACAGAAGTAAAAGGTGGGAATTTTTTAAAAAAAAAACAAAAGGTGGGAATTTATAAAAAGTTGTAAACAAAAGGTGGTATTATACAAAAAATCCAATATGTAATTAAGATCACTTTTCTATTCATCAATCGGCACAGTAGTTATGATCAAAATGAGTAATTATCTTGCCTTCAGCCCTTCACATTTTTAACCATGAATCATATTAGACTGAACATTATCTGTTTTGTAGATGAAACTAGAGTTAAAGAATTTGGGCTGAAATCCATGTGGAGAAGTCCCAATGGCACTATCAGAAACATATTGGATGGTTAGTAACCAAATCAATTCTAATTTATTGACGATTAGATATGAAACAAAGGCCTTTTTCTGCGTTCATTACTCCATTTGACAAGGCATTAAATCAATGATTCTTGCAGGAATTGTTTTCCGTGAGCCAATTTTGTGTAAGAACATTCCAAGGATTGTTGCTGGTATGTTTACTTGCATCTCAAACCTTTTTAACCTCCTGTCCTTAAAATCTGAAACTATATCAAGCCAATCAGGAACTTAGTCTGCTGGGTGGAAAAAGCCCATCTGTATTCGTAGACATGCCTTTGGTGACCAATATCGAGCCACTGATACACTCATCAAAGGCTATGGAAAGCTTAAATTGGTTTTTGGTGAGACTCTAATCCCTGACTTTTCATTTTCTGCAATTAGTTATCGACATGGGCCCAGTAGGGGTGAATGGATGTTTCAAAAGGCATAATAAGTTATGCCCGGTTGACTAAAAAAAAGGCATAATATTCTTTGACAAAGGGTTCTCAATCTTTTGCAGTCCCGGAAGATGGTGAAAATCCTGTGGAACTTGATGTCCATGACTTTAAAGGGCCTGGGGTTGCCCATTGTCTTCAATCCTTCTTTTTTCTTCCATTTCTTCCGTTATTTGTTTTCTGATCAAGAACCCTCATTCTTCATTTTCTTTCCTAGTCTATTCGAGCTTTTGCTGAATCATCAATGTCTTTGGCCTTTGCAAAGAATTGGCCACTTTATTTAAGCACCAAAAATACTATCCTCAAAACGTATGATGGCAGGTAATAGACACTATATATGTAGTTTTTTATTTTTCATGTTTTTTGTCCCCTTTTGCATGTAGATTCTAGGGATTGTTGCCACTAGAGAAGTTATCATAATTCTGTTTTTGGACGGCAATAGGTTTAAAGACATATTTAAAGAGATGTATAAAGAAAAGTGGAAGACGAAATTTGAAGAACACTCAATATGGTGAGCTTGAATTTGTGGTGATTGTTGATTGCTATAATTTCAACATGTTTGAAGTTTCGTATATCATAAATCTTCTCGTTTAGGTATGAGCATCGCTTGATTGGTGATATGGTGGCTTATGCAATGAAATGTGAAGGCGGATATGTTTGGGCATGTAAGAATTATGATGGAGATGTCCAGAGTGATTTACTTGCACAAGGTCCGTATTCTGAAGAAGTGTAATAATATTTTTATGATTTGAAAGGTGCAATGATCAAAACCAATTTCTAAGCTATCTACTTACAGGGGTTAATAGTCTATAAGTTTATTATCTAAGGGAAATTATTTTCTTGATTTTTTTTATTATCTTTGCCTTTCTTGAAACCCCATACCAAAAACCCATTTGAAATTTTAGTTGCTTGTTTGGTTCACTTTAAAGAAATAGTGTTGGATAATACCTTAGATATATGTAAATCCTACATCATTAGTCCTTAAGCTAATGAGCTAGGGTTTCACTAAGCAAAGCCTATATACTGTCTCTTATACACATCTAGATGTGTATAAGAGACAGGTTGGATAATGCCTCAGTAATATGTAAATCATACATCATTAGTCCTTAAGCTAATGAGCTAGGGTTTCACTAAGCAAAGCCTATATACTGTCTCTTATACACATCTAGATGTGTATAAGAGACAGGTTGGATAATGCCTCAGTAATATGTAAATCATACATCATTAGTCCTTAAGCTATTAAGCTAGGGTTTCACGAAGCAAAAGCCTATATAAAGGCATGTATACATCATTTTGTAAATTCATTCACAATATTCCTAATAATACAAAATGCATGTTTCTATTTAGCTTTTCTCTCTGATCTTCATGCTCTCTAACATGGTATCAGAGCAAGAATTGCTTGCGTAAAAATCACAAAAACTTCGATCGTATTCTTCATACTCTGTTTTTCGACTTTGAATATTTCTGCGATTCATCAATTCTTCCTTTGTGCAACTAATTTGCGATTGTGTTTCTATGTGATTGGAGCTTATACAAGAGTAATTTTGAGGTTCATTCTTTGATTGCGATCAATTTCGAGGCGATTTGTTGCAGTTTCTTTGATTCTATTGTTACTATTCTTTTTGTGATCAATATTGAAGGTATTTCGATTTTCATAATCTTATTCTATTCTCGATTGTTTTGATTCATTGGTTTCTCTCAAATTCTTTGTTTCCTTGCAATTATCATCACAATTGATTGCATTTTTCGTTTCACAATTAGTTGAAATTCTTGATGATATTCTTTTAATTCCTTTTCAATTTCTGCTACATTGTTGATTTCTTTCTATAATTTCTTGCTTTTCCTTCAATTCTGAAAAACTAGTGTTCTTCTTCCTTTTACCTTCGTTACTCTCTCATAATGTCTAATTCTGATTCTGAGTCTGAACCTCGAGTTTCTCGTCAAAATCGCAATGCTGAACTTACTATTGTGTTTGGAGGACCTTATTACATTCATCCTTCAGACACAGCTTCAGTCAAACTTGTTTCTGATGTGTTTGATGGATCTAGATATATTGATTGGCAAGAATATGTGCTTTTGTCTCTTTCTACTAAGAATAAGCTTGGATTCATTGATGGTAGTCTTCCTTAACCTGAGATTAATGATCCTAGTTACAAGGCATGGTTTAGATGCAATGATTTAGTGAAAAGCTGGTTGTTAGCTTCTGTTGATAAGATCATTGCTCGAAGTGTTAGATTCAAGAAAACTGCTCTTGAAGTGTGGAAAGATTTGGAAGAGAGGTTTGGTCATTCTTCTTCTTTCTTTATTCTTTGCAAAAGAAGTTGTTACTTCTTAAGCAAGGTAGTGATTCTATTTCTGAGTTTTACACAAAGATTAAGGCAATCTGGGATGAGATGGATAACCAGAATCCACTTGATGTTTGTGTTTGCAATCAATGCACTTGTGGTACTACAAGGAAGAACTTGAAATCTTTGCAAGATAATCGAGTTATGATGTTTCTGATGAAATTGGGTGATGAGTATGTTCAAGCTAGGACTAATATTCTTATGATAACTGAATTACCTACACTAGTTGGTGCTTATAGGCTATGTGTAGAGGAGGAAAGGCATAAAGTGGTTAAACAAGTGGTGCAATCATCTGAAGAATCTATGGCTTTTGTGGCTGATAGAAGGAGGTTTGATAGGTCTAATGCAAACAAGAATACATATCAGGCTCCACATTTGAGACTTGCTGGGAATAAGAGAACCAACACTTGGGTTTGTGATCATTGTAAAATGCCAGATCATACAGCAGATAGATGTTTCAAGATTCATGGTTATCCTCCAAGATGGAATAATAATAGAGGGAGAAGATATGCTCATTTGTCACAAGGAAATTTTGAAGATGATGATAATGTTAGCCAAGCTGATTCTTTGGTCCATGTTGGTAATCAGGGAACTTGGTCTAGTAATTCTTCTACTACTGCATCTGTTGCTGGTATTCAAGGTGTTGCTGCACCTGTGCATTCTTCTAATCCAACAATTACACAAGAGCAATATCAACAACTTATGAGCATGCTAAGTAAGCATAATGTAGATAATTTAGACACTCTGAACAAATCTTCAAGTACTGCTTTTATGGCAGGTAAATCTTGTCTCTTCTCTGGTTATAAAATGTGTTTGATGTCTATGGTTTCTCCTATGTGGATTATTGACAGTGGGGCAACGAATCATATTTGTTATGATTTAAATCAATTTGATGATTATCATGTTTTGAGTGGTAATGATAACACAATCACTGTGCCAGATGGTAGACAGGTTACTATTTCTCATATGGGTTCTGTAAAATTGAATGATAAGGTGACATTGAGAAATGTTTTTCATGTGCCTGAGTTTCATTTCAATCTTATATCTGTGCATAGATTGTGTGAGAATATGAATGTTGGAGTTCAGTTTACAAGTAATGAATGTCTAATTCAGGGACAGGTTTTGATGCTTCCACAAGTTCTTGGTAGACTCCATCATGGTTTGTACTACACTCAACCTGATGCTAGAGCCTCTGATCTTCAAGATATCTCAACTACTTCTCAAGTTACCACTTGTTCTACTGTTAGGAATTTGTCCAATGAAGAAGAAATAAAGTTGTGGCATTTAAGACTGGGACATGTTTCTTTTGAGGTGCTTAAAACCATAAAAGGAGGTGATTTGAGATGTACCAAATTGTCTTCTATTTGCCAAGTTTGTGCCGCTGCTAAACAACATAGACTTTCTTTTCCTCATAGTTCCATTAAAACAACTAGGGTTTTTCAATTGATTCATGTAGATGTGTGGGGACCCTTTGTTGTATCTACTCATAATCAATGCAAAATGTTTGTGACAATTGTTGATGATTTTTCTAGACATACTTGGGTTTTTTTTAATCAAGAATAAGTCTGATTCAGTTGATATAATGAAGAATTTTGTTACTTATGCCAAAGTTCAGTTTGATGCTACTCTTCAGGCAGTTAGATGTGATAATGCAAAAGAGTTAACAGAAGGAGAAATGTTACTCTTTTATAATAAACATGGGATTGTTTTACAAAAGAGCTGTACTTCTACTCCGCAACAAAATGGAGTTGTGGAGAGAAAACACAGACATTTAATGGAAATAGCAAGGGGATTGTTTATTCAGTCCAAGGTTCCTATCAAGTACCGGAATGAATGTGTTTTGACTGCTGCTCACCTAATCAATAGATTACCTCTCAAAGCCATTCAAAACAATACTCCTTATACTAAACTTTTTGGCACAACACCAAACCTGGAACATTTAAGAGTTTTTGGCTGCTTGTGTTTTGTTTCCACCCTTAAATCCAACAGGAATAAATTGGATCCTAGAGCTTTACCCTTCTAATCACAAGGCTTATAAAGTTTTGGATCTTATTAGCAAAAAGGTAATTATTTCTAGGGATGTAGTTTTTCATGAAAAACACTTTCCTTTTCATTTTTCTTCCTCTCCTACYACTCCTTCACATTCTACATTCCCTATTTTTCTACCTGAAAACACACCTATTTTGCATCCTTCATGCTATGATCTTCCTGATGTTTTCCAACTTTCTGATCCTCAAGAACAGGAAGATGCTAAATTTTCTAATTCCACTTCTTCCCTTCATGTTTCCCTTCCTTCTCATTCTGCTGATTCTGCTTCCCCTTCTAATATCTCCACTACTATGACTTCACCAGTTCAAACTGATCTTTTACCTCCCAGAAGGTCTCAAAGAACCATGAAACTTCCCACTCATTTCGAGATTATCATTGTCAACTACCTAACTCAAAGAAAGTCAATCTCACCCTTTCCTCATCCAGCCATTGGTGTAACCTAGTTCATTTTTCACCTGACCAATCTGCAGCCTTGACTTCACATTTAATTCCCTTGGAACCTTCTTCTTATCAAGAAGTTGCTAATCATCCAGGATGGGTTAAAGCTATGGAATTGGAATTATTTGCTTTACAAAGGAATAATACTTGGGATTTGGTGCCCTTTCCTGCTGGTAAAAAGGCTATTGCTTCTAAATGGGTGTATAAGAGTAAAGTCAAGGCTGATGGGTCTCTTGAAAGGTTGAAAGCTAGACTAGTTGCTGTGGGATATTCACAAAGATATGGTGTTGATTATTCAGAAACAATTTCTCCAGTGGTTAAAATGTCTACTGTGAGAAGTCTTATAGCCATTGCTGGTTCAAAAGGCTGGAATCTTCACCAATTAGATGTGAATAATGCCTTCATTCATGGGGATTTACATGAGGATGTTTATATGAAGTTACCACCAGGAGTGCAAAACCCTAATAATTTGGTATGCAAGCTGAAAAAGTCTTTATATGGACTTAAACAGGCCAGCAGACAATGGTTTTCTAGATTGGTGCAAGAATTACAACATCAAGGCTTTGTACAATCAAAAAATGATTATTCATTGTTCATTAAGAGGCAAGGAGATCAGGTGATGATGGCWGGTGTGTATGTTGATGATATCATAGTGACATGCATTGATGATAAAGCCATTCAACAGTTCAAGTCACATTTGGACTCAATTTTTGGGATTAAAGACTTGGGGAGACTTCATTACTTCCTTGGGTTTGAGGTYTCATATTCTGCAGAAGGCATAGTATTATCTCAACATAAATTCACAAAGGAATTACTTTAAGAAGTTGCTTTGCCTAAGATCAAGCCTGTGGTTGCTCCTCTTCCTTTGAATATTAAACTTTCTGCTTCAGAAGGTGATTTGTATCCAGATGCAGAGCATTATAGATGTTTGGTTGGGAAATTAAATTTCCTCACAAATACAAGGCCTGATCTTTCCTATTCTGTTCAAACTCTCAGTCAGTTTCTTCATGAACCTAGGGTTCCACATTACAATGCTTTGCAACATGTGCTTCATTACTTGGCCAACACTGCAACTCAAGGGATACTCCTAAAAGGTTCTGATCAGCTCAAGTTACAAGCATTCAGTGATAGTGACTGGGGTTCTTGTCCTGACACTAGAAGATCTATTTCGGGATATCTTGTTATGCTTGGCAATTCTCCCATTTCATGGAAAAGTAAGAAACAACATACAGTTTCTAAATCCTCTACAGAAGCAAAATATAGAGCAATGGCTAGTGCTGCCTCTGAGGTTGTTTGGTTGGTAAGATTGTTGGAAGAGATGGGAGTGAATGATCTCAAACCTGTTACTCTGCATTGTGATAATCAATCTGCTTTACACATTGCAAGATATCCTGTGTTTCATGAGAGAACCAAGCACATAGAGCTTGATTGTCATTTTACAAGAGAAAAAGTGATGGAAGGATTGCTGGATGGAACTCACTTTTGTACCTACTGGAGCTCAATTAGCTGATGTGTTTACTAAATCACTTCCCTCAGCTCAATTTAATTCATTACTGTCCAAGTTAGGCATGTCTTCACATATGCCTGACTTGAGGGGGGGTGATAGTCAACCTTCATGTATGATGATCTTAAGGGGGGCTGTTGGATAATACCTTAGATATATGTAAATCCTACATCATTAGTCCTTAAGCTAATGAGCTAGGGTTTCACTAAGCAAAAGCCTATATAAAGGCATGTATACATCATTTTGTAAATACATTCACAATATTCCTAATAATACAAAATGCATGTTTCTATTTAGCTTTTCTCTCTGATCTTCATGCTCTCTAACAAATAGAAAGGAATCAGGAATGGGTAATAAGTACGGAGTAGTAA
This sequence comes from Bassia scoparia, assembly GCA_008642245.1. Lineage (NCBI taxonomy): Eukaryota > Viridiplantae > Streptophyta > Magnoliopsida > Caryophyllales > Amaranthaceae > Bassia > Bassia scoparia. The sequence goes on from SNQN01000132.1 coordinate 188,240, forward strand.
GGAACCAAGAAAGGGAATTTAGAAAAATCATGTGGGATAAGTAGGATTCAAATCTTCTTAGTTTAACAAAGGGTGCTCCTTTATTTTTTTTTTCTAGCGTTCCCGTAGCTTCCTGTCCTCCATTGTTATTTCTTTCTATCCTTTCATTTCCCTAACTCATTCATGTAGGTTCATCATCCTCAACTCTATCATGCTAACTACTCTAGTCTTTGTACAATCATTATTTAAAGCAAAATAACCGCCATTTTCTTGCTACCAAGCTGTTGCAAAATACTCCAAAGTGGGTAGAATAGATAAATTCAACAATTAAAACTTTAAACTTGAAGTTTTCATGGAGAAATAAGTTTGTTTAAAATATCTATGGTAATTCATGACAGTTTATGAAAAAATCCATAAAAGATCTAGATAATCTATTTAGGAAGTTTTATACAGAAATTAGACTATATAAATCCATAAAAAATTTGTATAATTCATGATTTTTCTTTTGTTTTCTTTCTCACTTTATTTTCCTCTCAATTTATGGTTTCAGCTTTTGGTTGTGTTAATTGTGTGTTGTCATTTTTTGGGTTTTATTTGCAGTGGATGATGATGTGATGTTGTGATGAGTCTAGATGATGATGCGGGGTTGAGGTGGAGATCTAAGTAACGATGTGGTGGGGTAGGGTACGTTTGTACGTGGTCGATTTATGGATTCCAAATAATGGTTTATAGTGTTGAAAGCAAGATTTATGTGCTTCAACCGCCTTAGTGTTGATCTTTATTTTTCGATATAAACTTAATTATTGGTCCCCATAGTCCCATACTCCCATGTAATGGAATCATGAAAAAGGAATCACTCTGCACCCCCTACGACCAATGACTTCATTCATCTTTTTCGAACTCTTCCCAGCTAAGTTATTATTTTCGGTTCCCCTCCACCTCGTTTGAAATTTCCCTTATCCCACTCTTCCAATCGGTGTACCAATTTATCTTACACGTCTAAACCAACACAAATGATTTTCCCTTAGCTTATTGGTTAAGTCTGCGCATAAATTTTAATATTTTGTTTCTATCCCTTAGAGTGTTCATGCACATCAATCTCAACATCTGCATCTTTGTGACCCCTATCGTTTGAATGTGCTCTCTTTTAAAAGAACAACATTCGATATCATAGAGAATCACAAGTCTACGAAAATTTCTCGTTCAACTTTAAAGGGATGCTCCCCTCTCCATTTAAGCCACCCAAACTAATCCCTTGAACCACATATTAGTCAATATTGTCATTCTTTTGAATGATTGATCTCAGATATTTCAAGCACTCTCTCATGGCTAATTCCTTTTTGTCCAACTTCTCTACAACATTTTTTGCCTGCCTCTAGGTCCCAAAATGACATTTTAATTACTTAGTCCTACTATGACTTTGCTTAAATCCTCTAGATTCCAACCTTTGCCTTCATTGCTCCAATTTGGCCTTCACCCCAGTCCCTTAGAAACGTGGAGAAAAGGATTTGTAAAATAGTTTAAACAAACAAAAGGAAAGGGAAATAGGGATATTAACTCCCTTTCGGTATCCTTAATTTACCCATACCAAACAACCCCTTTCATAAAAATTGTTAACATGTCTACCAGGTTTTGAAGTGCATTAAATTAAGATAATGGCAACGTGTTGTTTGTTATTGTGTTGGCCGTGAAAAGTGTTTCTTTGGCTGTGATATTGACTGTGGAAGCTAAGAATCAACTCTTGAAGTAGGTTAGTTTAACAGTGTTTGAATGATCGCGCCCGGCGCTAAGGCACAACGGGGTATGCGCCTATAGGGTCTAAGCAAGGAGCACTTTAAGTGCGCCTAGGGGCGTTAAAAAGTACACGTTTTTTTGACAGATTTTTCTACCACTTTTCTTTAGTGCGCCTCACTTCAATAAAGAGCACTGAAGTGTGTCTAAGACGCACAAAAATCTCCATAGCCTTTGGTGTGCATTGAAGAATGCCATATGAAGTAGGGCTAAACTTATATGAATGCATTAAACTCAGTTCAAGGTGAAACGGACTCAATACACACTATTCTAAATTTCAAAGGTTGAGCTCTCTTAGAGAAAAAGCAAAACTAGCACTCAATGACTCGATGATCTGTCTATTACTGTTGTGACGGAAACGCTGAAATCAAACAAACTGCAATAAACAAACAAATAAGACAACAACAAGAACACAACAAGGATTTAACGAGGTTCACTATCAATGTGATAGCTACGTCCTCCTGGCCGGTATGAATGTGTTTCACTATGAATATCAAACAAAATACAATGAGAGACTGGTAATTCTCCCAAGAATTCACTCTCAAACGCTCTCAATGTGTTTTCCTCTCTTTGTGGCTTGAATAACAAAAAGGAATCATAAAATATAAACCCTAGGTTTATATTTATACTGATACGAAGTCGGTTTGACGAGTCGAGGCCAAAATAAAGCGAACCCGGTCGGGTATTGAGGCCCCCGACCGGGTGCGAGATCGAACCGAGCAAAACCCACGAAAAAAAGCCATACCCGACCGGGTATGGGTAGACCCGCCCGGGTCAGGGACCCAAACCCGACCGGGCCAGCTCTCCCCTGCCCGGGGCTTGCTTTCTACTCTAGCTCCTTCGATTCACTCGTAACTTGCCCCACCCGGGGATGCCCATACCCGCCCGGGTGCGAGGCTCTCCAAAATGAACCGCAACGTATGCCTTCTCGAGACCCGACCGGGGCCTTATAATGCCCCGACCAGGTATGCTATACTCGTGCATATTTACTCCGTAATCCATCGTAAGCCTTGGTAATACAAGGCATACCCAAATTCCCCACAATTACACTGATGCTTTTATTTATAGCTAAATGCATTGTATAACTCACTCTGGAATTTTCCATATTTGCACTTCTTTATAACAACCTCTTCTATCTTTTGCCCAAACGGAAAGCTGTGCTAACTACTTAGTTGCTCACTTGCTTGTACTGCATGAATGCTCGTTTTCCCTTTTCCAAGTGTCTGTTTGCACAAAAAGGGGTCTAGGTCTCTAGGATGTTCCTTTTAGTTGAGTTATGATTCTTCATGGTTGAGAAGTGGGTTAGATAAGAATGGGTTTTCGAATATTAAGATTTTAGCTGCACAAGTGTGTGCTTTACTGATATCTGGAAACAATTCTTGGACCTGGTCATCTACTTGTTTTTTGCTAGTGGAATCCGTGAATTTTACTATAGAGGAGTGAATTTTATTGTTGTAGATAAATATTGTTGTTTTGTGGATGGTAAAGGAATCTAGGATCATTGTTTTAGGTTGCAATTAACTTTGTTGTTTGGAATCTTTGATTACATATGCGTATTCTATATCATTTGTGACCTTTTTGGAGCCAGTTTCTAATAAATTGGATGGATTTGTTTTCTATTTTCCTCAGGTATTGGGTCTTTGGGTTTAATGACATCTGTGCTGGTTAGTAATAATTCGGACACTTCTTATGTATTGTACGTAGACTGTGTAGTATATATCATGTGTTAAATTACTTATTATTCAATGCCCCATAATTTCGCAGCTATCTTCTAATGGCAAAACTTTAAAAGCAGAAGCAGCTCATGGTACTGTAACAAGACACTTCAGATTCCATCAGAAAGTATAACACCCCAATAATTCTCCACTTTACCTGTGAAATATTAAATGAAAATACGGAGAACCATTGGCATGTCACCGCCACGTGTTAAAACGTTTAGGCTAAAATAATAATTTACAGCGGAAATCAAGATAGCGAAATAGTTCAAACTAACGTATTAAAATCCCAACATGTAAAACTCGTTAAACAAGTTGGAACCATTACGGTCCTTATTTGCAAACCAAGGTAAAATCCATTTTTTAAAAACATAACAAAACCTGAAATATCAATCGTTCTGAAAAGTCTATAATACGTGCATAAATTATTAAAGTACGTTCGGCTCTCCACTCAAACCATCCGTCCAAGTCTAGTCACTTTATTGCAAAACCTGTGAGAAATCTGCTCCCCATAATTTCCAATTGAAATAAGGATCATTACAGGTCCACCAAAAGAAAGAAAGTGTGGACGACAACAAACAACACAAAGCACACGAGATAAACGAGGTTGTCCAAATCCCAGACACACAGAGGTGCCAAGTTCAATCCCAGACACACTAGGTGCCCCACAATTTCGATTCCCCATGCCTCCCCGTCGTAAGGCATCAAAGTTCAATAAACTAGATGGCGAACGGGCGCGACTCCGTCACCATAGTTAGATGAGATCTCAAACTAACCCCATTTTGGATAAAATCCATTTTTAAAATAAATATAAAGAGACGCGTTGATCAGACGACCCTAGAAAGGAAGCGAATTAAATCGCAACCCCAACACCTGATTGTCAATACTCTAGACGACGTGCAAAATTCCATAGTTTATTGCTCATTCATAATTTATTTAACTATTAATTATAGACAAATTCACTTGACTCACAAATAAGACCACAATTCACATTGAAACTCTTTTTAACACTAACCGTTCCTTTAATTAATAACCCTGTCGGACAAGCCAACTAACCTCGTCACTAAGACTTGAATACATCCCTTTACCTAATTCATACATCATGTCATGACTGAGTAATAAAATCACCTCATGGAGTAAGATACATTTAACTCCACTTAAATTCAACCATATACCAAAATTTACCTCATGAAGCAAGTGATACATGACTCCACTTAATTCATTCCTGTATTATAAACCACCTCATATAAGACAAATGACCATTAACAAACTTCATAACAATCCTCAAGAGTAAGACATTTCCCACATTTATTCCTCGATTTCCACGAATATAGACCAAGACACGAATAGATAATTTATTCGTGACTACAAAATAATTTCATGGAAGTTTCCTACTCATGCCTCTAAGTTCTCAAACACCCTCAAGCATACAAAAACATCAAGGGTTCCGCAAGTAGTATGTACCTTGAATAAACCGAGCGACAAGCCACTTTAACACTTAGAAATCGACCTCTACGAAGTCTCCTCCTAATCATATAGCGAAGCTTGAATCAATACACTTAGCACGTAATTTACAGCAATACTAAGAAGCTTATCAAGCCTCAAAAACCATTCAAACAATATTTTATTCCTCACAAAAMCCCCCCACTTAATAGTATGAATATATACTATAGTTCTAGCTTTAAAAATCATGAAAATCTAGCTTCTCAATAAGGAATTTCGACACTTTAATTCATTAAATAATTCTGGAAATTTCCCTTAATACAAAACCTTTAAAAACTCCAAAAACATATGCATACTGGTGATACAATATATTAACCCATTGATTTTCAAGTGAAAACTCATTAATTTCAATACCAATAGCTTCAAGAATATTTATAAAAATC
>SNQN01000133.1:8844-23815 GCA_008642245.1 Bassia scoparia
TTCACTTGGAAATGCAACTTTCAAAGAGGTGGTTTTGTAGATTTTAGAGGCTTCTTTATGTGTAAAGTACTCTAGGTTTTTGGGTTCTGATTTCTCTTGAATATTTTGGCATTCTTCTGCTGGAGTCCAGATATAATCAGTGTAATTTGCATTTGTCTCAACAAATGAATCAGTTGAATCAAGTGTCTTTCGGTGACATGRTAAAATGTTGGCTCTCTTTTGCAGATCATGAGAGATCCTGAAACAGGAAATTCCCGTGGTTTTGGATTTATTAGTTATGATTCTTTTGAAGCATCTGATGCAGCTATTGAGGTATGTATTTTTTTTTAATTATTATTTTTAGAACCTTTTCCAAGTATCTGGCGTTTCTAATGTGTTTAGTGTAATGAAAAAGRCATTGGATTTAAACTTGAGCTGGTTATATAATAGCTCATAAACTTTAGCCCTTCATGCTTTGTCAGCTGTCTCAAAATATGGTTTTAGCACTTTAGCTTAAGCTTGACTGCTTTTATCGAATGCAGGCTATGAATGGGCAGTATCTTTGCAATCGTCAAATTACTGTATCATATGCATACAAGAAAGATACCAAGGGGGAGAGACATGGAACCCCTGCAGGTCRGTATTCGTTGCCCAGCACTGATAATTTTRGTTCATATGCTTGGAAACTAACCACTTTTCTATTCTTAATAAATCACAGAGAGAGTCCTAGCTGCAAGCAATCCTACAACTCAGAAAAGCAGGCCCCACACCTTGTTTGCAAGTGGGCCCCACTCTCCTCAAGCAATGGTACTGTACCAACACCTGCTGCTCCACGACCGCTTGCAAATGGGTGCTAGTTCGCAAGAGTCCTCCATGCCTCAGTTCCGCCTCCACCACCCCCGTTATTGGAGCTTAACCCCTCACAAAATGCAGATGCCCAATCTTGGCAAGGGCCAAACCCCACGCAAGGTCAAGGGCACCACAATCGATGCCCCCACCACCAACAGTACAGACCCATTACAACCTCCAAATATGATGCGCCACCACCCCCGCAGGCTGCTCAAGGTCTTGCTCGCCACCTCCCCCAATGTCAAGGGGCCCACCTGGTGGGAGCCCGCCAACCCTAGCAGTTGGTTGGTAGGCCGCCTTACCAGCAAAGATTCAATGGCCGCCGCTCCACCTCCCTCAACTAAGTGGTTTTTCCAAGAGTTGGATAACTGTATTTTGTTTGTCCTAGCTGTATCACCTCAGGGCATACCTCACTATCGAATGATGTGGTCTGTGGTCCAACATTAAATGAGTTAGAGAACTAATTTCCAGTGATGTTTTTGCTCTAGCTAATTAATTTATTTTCCACCTATGATCACTGTGCATAGGACATATAGAGTGACAGTGAAGGGTCTTTAGAGATATTTCATATTTGTTCACGACATCACATTAAATGAAAACTGACCCATTATACCCTCATCCCGAGCATTGCTCCTAAAAAAGGCTGTACTCCCATTCAAACCTTGAATCGTTCAATTTTCATTCTTTTGGCAACCCTTCTGGACTCCCTCACATTGTGCCAAGCTCTGTATCGGATTCTTAACTTTGGTGGCTACTTTGCAAAATGTCAATACCCCAGCCAAAGTATGTGACCTATCATGCCCCGGCTTGAAATGTCCTTTTTTTCAAGAGTGAAACTTTTACAAAGTTTTTTTTTTATCTAAACCATCTAGCAAGAGTCGAAAGTGAGTAATGTTTGATAAAATCAACCATTTATTACATTACGCGTGATTTTGTTAAATGTTAGGTCTATGTCCTAAATTATAACGTTACCCTCAATAAATCCTGTTTTTTGAAGGTTGTAAATCAAATCACAAACTCCATTAATTTCTTTCTGCGAAAATAAAATTAGATAATCATCTTGAAACCAACAAAAATAAACTAGGCAAATTATTAATTGTTAGGTAATGAAAACTTCTCTGCAGGACAAAGTAGTACTAATTCATTGCCCTTAAACAAAAAACGCAAGCTTCAAGTTAAACAGATAACAATGGTTTGCGACCCGAACATTTCCAAAAGTAGCACCGTGCCCTGCAAGGACCGAAGATTGCATGCAAACAGAAAGATTAGTAAGCTAGGCTACCTTCAATAACAACCTAGATGTCTAATTTTAATCACAATTTGGTTTAAACTGACCAAAAACCATGAAACCGATGAATACCAGATTACAGACCATCAACATATCAACATTCCAAAATATCTCAGTCTTAACTTGGGAATTTTGTTCCTCTGCAGGGTCAAAGATGCCGAAACCTGCAGCAAACAGTTCAAACATGTTCAGATTATGTATACGCAAATGTAAGAATTTGATTCCAAGAACCAATAGGAGGATATAGATTCATATTAATAATGTAAAAATTCTGCAGAATTACAACGATTATTAATTGTTGTAACACTCCGTACTTGAATACATTTGAGCGCAACATGTAAACTTTGCAACTGACAGAAGGATAAAAGATTAAAAGATCCCTAGGTATAATTCGCCAAATGCAACACGAAAAACTTTAGAGGATATGTACACTGATAGAAGTTAAGACTTGAGAGAAGGACACTTCATCCAGAAATGTAATGGCCAAAATCGGCCATAGTAAAAGGATTAATTGGAAACATAGTATTCTGTATATAACTAACAATATGAGTAAAAGAAGCCAATTCCAGGTGATGACTTGAACTTGCTTAATAAATCAAACAAAAAGATATTGGAATGAGAGTTTTAAAGATATTAAACTGATTTTTTTTTCGAAGAAGGTCCTCAACTCTCCCATCAAAAGCTAAGAATGACAACACAATGTTTTTCTACTATAGCTAAACTAATAAGTGTAAATAACCCTGTCAAATCCTAAGTTGATTCAGCTATTTCATAGCTACTTCATTTTTGGCTGCACTTGACCGATGCTCTCCCCTGCTTTTTACCCCCGACCCTTGAATCCTCTTTTGCAGCCTGTTTCATTTATGTCTGCGATCTTTATAACGAGGCTAGGAGCCCCTCCATGTCCTCGAGAGATGTGTTTACAGCTTACAAACCAGTTTCAATATGATGTAGAATGATGCCATGAAACTCTCAAGCAAAACTATTAATTACAATCACTCAAAGTCAAACTTAAATGTCACCAGCTCTTTTCATTACGGGAAAAGGAGGGGGTTATTAAAAAAATTCAGCAAGTTCAAGCAGAGTTATAGTTAACGCAATGGTGAATTCACTGCCTAATCGGCTACATACACCCATTGCCACGGTATTCCCTTAAAGAATGGTCTATCATTGAATTGCAACATGCAAATTTTACATACTTAATACAGAGAATCAGAGAATGTAGGTAAAAAAATAATAACTTTCTCAGACATCAGTTCATCATCTCCAACTGTTTTTTTCATAGCAATAGAACTAATTCATATCCTCAATTATCGATTGAAGCTCAAATAAACAGCTTCCCGGTTCACTAAAGAGTCCACATTGGCTAAATTCAGCAGTTCAAACCAATCAAAATGAAACGCACAAGAAAAAGCCAAGCACAAAGTATGCTGGTCCGCTAGCATAGAAGTATTTCTTCAAGAGTTCAAGTAACAATCAATAATAACCATGAATGCATGCAAACCATAGCTACACAATACAATGAATACCATTCAACTCAAACAAGATCAACAACGGTGCACAAACCAACACTCAATGCAGGTCTCTAGCGTCCCATCGATACGCCCTGTAGCTACTTACATCAAGAAATATAATCCATAAACTCCATTGATACAATTCCACATACTCCGTACATTTAATAGCATGATTATAAGGTTTCAACAAGCTAATCACAGCATAATAACTGTTCCATACTATAAAACAGTAAGATGCTAATGCAATTCGACACTATTATTAACCATCAAACAATGAAACAACAATCAAACCTTAGCAAAGTCCCGAAGTCAAATAGGAAAATTCTTATAAACCAAAAATCACCTTGAATGAACCACTAAAGGAAGAAGCAACAGAGACCACTCTAACCCCAAATCTTAGTAGAAGTCTGATAAGAAGCCTTAAACAATCATCTTCATTAATCCTCTGCGAAACCGCGAAATCCCAGGAATTCTTCAAAACATCATAACACGGCTCGAATGTTCTGTTCCCTCCTCCATGACTGTAACTATACTTCAGCTTACAATTCCCAGAATTAAACTCGTAATTCGCATACACCTTATTCGACGAATCAATCAAAAGCGCCCCGTTTACTCCCACGCTTTTCTCTTTCCTCGAATGCGTGTATGTCATGTTCAATTGCTTGTCCAATACTCTCATTGAATTCATGAATTGAAACCTCAAGTCCTTCAATCAAAAAATAAATAAATTKCGACTTTAAGAACRTGCGTAATATTCGAATTTAGAAAGGAAAWWGGCTTACTTGTTTAGGAACATGATAATCGACGCTAAATGAGCCAGGTTTTTCGACGGAAAGCGAGAGATTGTTGAAGGAATTCAAGGAAGGGGTGACGTCGAAGATGGCTTCATAAAGAGACGCTTTGAGTTTGAGTTCGCCGGCGTTAGCGGTGACGGTTGCGGCGGCGCTGCTGCTGTCGGTGTCGCAATGGCCTTTTACCGACGCTTTCAACATCGTCGGAGTAGGAGAGAAATGGAATATTGAAATGGATAAGTGGGAGAGGTGGAGTGGAGCGAAAGTGATAGAAGGTACTGATTACCGAAAATGGTGGTGACGTGGAGGGATTTGATTGGTTGTTTTTTGCGGTCGCAAGGTAGTTTATATGGGTCGCATTGCAGGGGATTTTGGTTAGTTAAGTGGGCTTGGATAATTAGTTTGGGCTTTATAATTTTGGGTCAGCCTACTGGTAATCCGCAAATCTATTATGGTCCCGGGACCATAGTTCTCATCATGGTCCCGGGCAAATGTTCATTTGCGAAACTAGAAATGTTCATCTCAACATGTAAAATGTTCATTTTCAAGTGTAAATGTTCATATCTGAAAATGAACACTTGTATTTTCGGAAATGAACATTTGCCTGAGACCACATGATCCCGGGACCATAATAGACCTATTGCTAGTAATCAGTTTGAAGTTTGAAACTGTTTTTTGGGGGTTTGGTTTGTACTCCGATTGAGTACTTTGCAGCATGATTTTGGAGGAGAGAGTATAATCTAATATAACTCCAATTGCGATTCTTCGGAAACTTTGTTTACGTAATACAAAATATTGTCTCGATGCTATGAAATATTGAATAAGCTAATAAAATGTTGTTCACAATCAACCCACAAAATATTGGCGTGTCTCTCGTGCCATGTTGCGTCCACAACAAGTTCATTCTATAGATTAGACTCAACTCGTGTTAAGCCAAGTTGACCCTCATGCAGGCTCAACCGATGCCAAGCTCCATGAGCAATTGTAGCATGCACATGTCAAAGGTCTTTGACTTTTAGTCAATCCAAGCTAGTATTAAGTGTATAACCGTAGAGCCACAATATTGTCGTCAAGAGGAAAGGGTTTGGAGCAGTGACTTCAACCCCACTTTTGATTCTTATGATCAGAGGTTCGAATCCTCATACCCACTCCCCTACTGAATGTACTTCGCCAATGTGACTCATCTTTGCACGGAAAAAAAACAATATTGTAGGCAAGAAAACGTCTAAATACACAGGATATATAGCTTCACTATACTGCTACAAAGCTTAGTTCCCTAAAATAAAAATTGAAAGTAGGATGAAAGGACAAAGATGAGCATATACATTTGGGTATATATTGGGAACCGAGTCTTCACGTTTGCATACATAACTGAGTAGTAAGTTTAAGTCTCACAACAGACAAGTCAAGGATGCATGCAATAGCCTGATGAGTGGTGACTGCATCCTCCTGAACTAAAGTGAAAGTCATCCGAGCTAGCTAACTCATGGTTGAGACCCGAGAATATAATATAGCTTGATTTTGCACGCACCACCTTCTTGTTACTTGGCCTAGCTATTAACTAAAGCTGAATACATGACCATTTGAGAAGATTTGTCAAAACTCAATTTGTTTAGCAATTGTACGTTAGAGTCAGATTATACTTACCTCCTGAAACCAGGTTTCATTATATTCTCGTTTTGGATGTTAGATTCTCAATTCAACATATGCATTACTGGGACTATTACTGCCTCCCATGTATTCAAATTCTTTATTTGATCTGTATATATGAGCTAGAGTGTTATACTCTAACAACTCACAATGTTAGGGCTCCTGTTTCTTCGGACTTATTTCGTGGACATAGTTCGTTACGTGTTAACGATATTGCGGACCATAGGTCCAAACCCATTTAGTATTCTAGGTTATTAGGTTTTATCTAGGGTTGGTATGTTATTCAATAAATGTAGATCGTATTCTCTCTATGGTTCTTGACACGTTCAGCTCAGTTCATTACCAAAACCTAATTTTCTTCTCCTCATTAAAAATATTCATGATTCAATTCTGTTCAAATTAATTCAATTCATTTCAGCTTAAGATCAATTTAGTTGAGTTCAGGTCCGGTTTAATCCTTAAACAAACAAAGCCTTATACTATTACGCTATACATATGTATATATGAAAAGTGAAGTTTTTTTTTTTTTTTGTGAGTTTCAACTTTCAACATGTTAAAGCCAATGCAAGTAGATTCAAATCAACGATTCCCATCAACAAATAAATAAGTATACCCATATAGAGTTGTCTACTTGTTACGTACATTAGAGGATTTTAGGCTTCTTTAGCATTGACTATTTAGTTGGTTTTCTTGATTGGTTTGATTCGCAAGCCCGAAAACATTGGTCATCATAAGAATTGAGACCCTTTTCGAGACAATTATATAACAATAATCTTTAGTTGATTCACAAAGCGCTCAAATAGTTTATCATAGTGCGTTGGTGAGTTAGGATTCTCTCCATTTTTTCCTGAAAAAATGAGAGTGTCATTTCTTATCAGTGGTTGAAGATGGATAATGAAAAAAGTAGGGAAAATTTTTGATTTTAATATTTACGATACATGCATCTTCTCACCATTGATTTAAGGATCCTAATTCGGTGTGTTATTTTATTAGAGGAATTTGCATTGTGAGCAAACAAGTGATCAAAGTAGACCGCTCTTGATTTTGCTTATTATGAAGGCAGGAAAGGAAATATATATTGGAAAGTTGATTTCTCTTTCAATCAAAGGCATAAGTCTATTTTGCGAAGCCATGCCTCACATAATTGTGTTTGACCTTAAAACCGAATATATTAAAGTCATACACATGAGTTATTTTGAGAAAAATAGTCCAAGTGTTCATTGAGTATCATCATGTTATTATTAACAAAGTAGAACACATATATAATATCGAGAATCTATATTAGTTAGATGACTCGTTAAACTGTAGTTACCTAAATCTTTATGGATATAGGCTTGACCTCACGCACGATCGATCGTCATTTATTCATGTATTCCAACTCATGATAAAAAAAAAAAAGAAAAAAGAAAAAAAAAGTGATATCAATAATTGAAGAGCCAATTGGAAGGTTATATGGGCTAAGAGAAGTATTTTTCCACATGGCAAAAATGGCCTAATAGTACGTGTTTTAGTATTGTTCGATGAGTCTATTTTATTTATAAATACATGCATGCAACCCACTTTGGGTAGTCATTCAACAATTAGTTGATTAGTTCTAAACTTTAATTGAAAAAAAAAAAAAAAAAAAACATGAATGGTACACAATTCAAGCACATTGCTTCCACTACTTCCCATATTATGATGATATTACTCCATTTTGTTCCAAAGCCAAATGCTCCTACAATTTTCCTAGAATTATATCGTGTCTCAGAGCTCAGAGTTAAGTCAGACCAGATGCTATTCAGGATTACAAGCCAACTACTAAGAATCACACACAAAATTAAATAAAATTGAATTGTGAGTGAAGTACTTTTTTATCTGTTGCGATGAATTCGTGGGAGTACGTATCTTTCATAGCCGACCAAATGTAACTACTCTCTCCGATTCATATTAATTGTAATACTTCTCTTAATTGGTTGTTTAAATTTCTTGCAATATTGCCTTATTTGACATTCATATATCTCTATCTCTCTGTTCATCACACGAGTTATGTCTTTTATTTCTCTTTATCTCTCTAATCTCTTCAATCATTGTGCATAACCTCACTATTGCAACTAATATGGATCGAAAGAAGTATATAAATTTCGCTTTGAATGTCAATCCATAATTGGAGTCCGACTGTTGCAAAAAGTTAAGAGGATGTTAGATTAAATCCCATTTTCCTTTAACTCATTTGATATGCAAATTAAATGTGCAGCACAATTCATCTCATTTTATACTTGGTATCAAGGTTAAATGGATCATGGACGTAAAATGGAATGGAGAGAGTACGTAATTTTGCCTTTTGTGTTGTGATAACTTACGTAGTTAATTAACATTCCCACTCTTTGAAATATCAAAGTGGAATTCATCAATGTCAAATTTACTAGCTAGAAACTAAAGATTGTGAATTGAAGGACTATGTACTAAACTAGTGTTATAAGCCAGATGCATAAATGCATAATATTAACTAACTAATTAATTTCTATCAATTGATCTTATCGATCAATCAATGAAGGGACAAAGTAAAAGGGAACGAGGATCGGATAATTAAGCAGATTCAACACGAACACCATATTAATTAGGGTTATGATGTATACAGTTCTTAAGGCTGCATATAAAAAATCAAAAAAAGGAAGGTTCTCAAAAGAGTAAACATTTATGATATCAAATTCTGACAATTTTAACATAAATTTATAAATACTTACCATTTTAAGCAAGAATTTAATGCTTATATGCAGTCCTAAGGGCTGCGTATAGCATTTTTCTATTAATTAACATATGGCAAAAGCTAACGAGTGCCCTCAAGGCGTTAGATAAAAGTGAAAACATTAAATGAATATAAACATTAATTACATTGAATGACACATGATTTTGACATGCATTCCAAAATTCATACCATTTTAGGAAATGTATTTAGTTCTTGTCTAACGCCTCGGAATGCCCGTTAAAAATACCGTTAACATATATATACCCCATAAAACTACTTGTATATATAAATTCGTTCTATACTAACTCGCTCCTGTGTGTAATTTGGAAAGTAAACATTGTTTTTTTGGTTCCATACTTCCATGGAAAGTAAAATAGTATTGTCTCTGAGGCCACACTTGGTATGAGCGAGGGTAATGTATTATAGGGTAGTAAAAAACAAATTTAAGAAAACAAAGGTGTTTAGAGGTAAAAGTGAACGGATAAAGTGGTGGTGGTGGGAGAAAAAAGGAAACTAAAACCCTCATTTAGGGGAGATAGTTACACTCCTCCACACCAGGGTAATTGTTACCCTCATATTGGAGTAATAATTACCCCACTTCTCCCTTTTTTAGTAAAAAAAATGTAATTATTCCTCTATCACCATCTTAGCTCGCTCACACGTGTTTTCTTAGCTTCTTAATTTGCTCAAATTTGACTTTTATTACCCCTTATACATTACCCCCATACCAAACATGATCTGAGGATAATTTAAGTGGTATTATAAGTACTGTATCCTTATGTAATTAATAAGTACATGTGGTGGTGGTGGGAGAAAAGGGGACCATACCCTCATTTAGGTCTCGCTTGGTATGGGGTAATGTATTAATGAATGAGAGGAATAAAAGTTAAATTTGAGAAAATAAAAGTGTTTAGAGGTAAAAATAAAGGGATGAACTGGTGTTGGGAGGAAAAAGAGAACTATTATCCTCATTTTGGGAAGATAGTTACCAAATCTACCACACTAGCTTATAGGGTAATAATTACCCTGTTTCTCCCTTTTTTAGTCACAAAATTAAAAATGTAATTATTCCTCTATCACCATCTTAGCTCACATGTGTTTTCTTCTTAATTTACCCAAATTTGACTTTTATTATCCCTTAATGCATTACCCCTGCATCAAACATGGTCCGAGAATAATTTAAGCAATATTATTATACCTATACGTACCGTATCCGTATGTAATAAGTACATGGGGGGTACAGTTGCATGCGTAACTTAAACACCAAACAACCTAAGCTTGTCCAAGGCATGATTTAAGTAGTGCATGTCCATATCATTAGCATATAGCTAGGTTGATCCACATGATGCATGGTCCAAATTGCTACTACTTACTACATACTACGATCGATGATTGCTGCTTCCTTAATCAACCTACACTGCTCATCCTCAATAATCCTCACTGTACTCTCAAATAAAGCGTGTGAACATGGTGGACCCACCTAATTCTTGCTTTCTTAATTGGATGATATTTCTTGCTTAACTGCGAAAATTGCGGACGANCGATCGATGATTGCTGCTTCCTTAATCAACCTACACTGCTCATCCTCAATAATCCTCACTGTACTCTCAAATAAAGCGTGTGAACATGGTGGACCCACCTAATTCTTGCTTTCTTAATTGGATGATATTTCTTGCTTAACTGCGAAAATTGCGGACGATGCATTTTTATCCAATCTGATGATGTTCTCTATTAATCATTTTGCATCCAGAATGTATTGTATGGATCAAATGCACAATAAATTTATCGTGCATCAAACATATAGTGACTCTTTTATATCAATATAGTGATCATTTATATCAATATAGTAACTCATTTCACTTTACATCAATATAGTGATAAAAAATAAGGATCACCATATTGATAAAAAGGGTTACTATATTAACTAAAAAGGTCACTAGAATCTGATGCACAATAAATTTATTGTGCATCCGATATACCTAATACTTTGTCTTTTGCATCTCCTTTGTTTTTTTTATTACCAGGTTGCTTGATTGTATTCTTCGGGAGTTCCAGTCATTAGTCTCATTACCAGTAACTTTCAGCTCACATGCATGCGATTTCAATTCCCTTATCCCTTATGTTTGGGATGAATTATAGGTTTTGATTAACCCTAAAAAAGACACAAGGAGATGAAAAATTATGCACCAAAAYTAGGACAATTTTCCACGATAGAAAAAAAAATGAGTGTGATTGTATCGTATAACTGTTGATACGTACGGTGTGTATCCTTAGCTAATAACCTAATATTGTGAGAGACAAATGAGCGAGGGCATAAAACAATGGGAAAACGATGAGACATGTCTACTTATAAAGCATCATAGATTGGAATAATTAGTAATCATACATCAAAGTTGTAGGACACTCTTCGTTTTCTAAAGCAATGATGCCGTTAACAAAGTAGTAAAACCCGTTAAACCCGTTTTCACATTAACTTATGTTGGGATTTAATTAATTACATGAATACTAAAACTTACTTGTATGACTAAAAGTAGTCGTCTCTAAGAGCTAATCGATCTACTGTGCTGTAAGTCAACGATGACGAACATGGGGTCTGCTTTGGTGTCATATACAGGACACGTAAAATACGCTATGCGGTCTCTGAGGCCCCCCTTACAACGAGCTTGGTATGCACGAGCGGGTAATGTAATAAGGGTAAGATAAAAACCAAATTCACAAAAACAAGTTTAGTATAAAAGTGAACGCGATAAATGTGTGTGTGGGGCAATAAAAAGAAACTAAACCCTCATTAGGGGAATAGTTAACTCTCCACACAGGGTAATTGTTACCCTCATATGGAAGTAATAATCCCCACTCTCCCTTTTTTAGTAAAAAAATGTAATATTCCTCTTCACTCACCATTCTAAGCTCTGTCATCACGTGTCTTCTCTAGCTTCTTATTCATCAAGTTGACTTTATTACCTTTCATACATTAGACCCCATATCAAACATGATCTGAAGGATATTTAAGTGATGTAAATAAGTATCTAGGAATTAATCAAGTTAATTGTGGTGTGGAGGGAGAAAAGGACCAACCCTCATTTAGTATCGCTCTGTAATGGGTAATGTATTAATGGAATGAGAGGAATAAAAGCTTAAATTTAAAAAATAAAAGTGTTAGAGGTAAAAAAGTAAGGCGAATGAACGAGGATATTTACTAAGGTACAATATTGAACGAATTCCAAACTATTACCACTTTGAGGATACTAGCATCATGCCTTAGCGTAAAGTATTTACTCTTTCTCCTTTTATAGTCACAAATTAAAAACTGTAGATTTCTCATATCATCCTGATCTACTCAAAGTGTTTTCTTTCTTAATTTACCCAAATTTGGACGCTATTTAATCTATCTTATTGCGCCGGTGCTATTAGACATGTGTCGAGACATAATTTATAGTCAATATTGGATATACCGAACGTATACCTGTAGCTCGATGTAATTATATACATGCGGGGTTAGCAGTTGCAATCGTACTTAAAACACAAAACAACCTAAGCTGTCCAAGGCATGATTTAATGTAGTGCAATGTCATACATTAGCATATAGCTAGGTCGATCCACATGATGCATGGTCACGGAAATGCTACTTACATACAGATCGATTCGATGATGCTGCTTCTTAATCACACTACCACTGTCATTCCTCAATATCTCACAGCTGTATACTCAAAAAAGCTGTGAACATGCGTGGATACCACTAATTCTTGCTTTCGTATTGGATGATATTTACTTTCTTAAACTGCGAAATTTGGCGGACGACCATTGTATCAATCCTGATGTGTTCCATATTAATTATTTTACATCCAAAAGTATTCGATATATGCATCCAGATGTACAAGAAAGTTTATCTGTCATCAAACATAAGTGACTCTTTATACAAATATAGTGACACATTTAATCAATAATAACCCATTCTACACTTACATCAATATGGAGTGATAAAAATAGTGTCATCAATATTCGATAAAAGAGGTTACTCTATATTAACTACAAAGCACTAGAATCTGATGCACATAAAAATTGTGAGGGTCACCTCCGATTACTAATCTTGTCTTTTGTATCTCTTTGTTTTTATTACCTAGTTGGCTGACTGTATCTTCGGTAGTTCAGTCACTTACCTGATAACTTAGCTCATACATGCGATGTCGTAATTCCTTATTTAGTTGGGATGATTAATAAGGTTGTGATTACCTAAAAAGAAGCAAGGAGATATAAAAATTATGCCAACAAAAGTAGGACATTCATTCCACGATAAGAAAAAAAAATGAGTGGTGATTTGTACTCGTATAACTGTTGATTGACCTACGGTATGCCTATTTAGCTAATACCTAATATTGTGGAGATGACAAATAGCGAGCATAGGAACAATGGAAAACGATGAGACATGTCTATATAAAAGTCATCATAGATTGGAATAATTATATCAATCATCAAAGTTGTAGACCACTCTGTCGTTTCTAAACAAATGACTGCCCGTTAACAAGTATATACAGTACCCGTTTTCCACATAACTATGGGGATTTATTAATTATCACTGTTATCACTATCAATATTACTACTCCGTTTCGAGCAGGATATGCTAGAGTAACCAATACATGCAACATTTGTGAGATTAGCTATTGTTGAAGCGGTGTGATTTCATCCTAGAGTACCTAATAATTTTTAAAAAATGACTTCCAACTTTAAGCTAAGATGACTCAAGCAAATAATTAGAAAGAAGTGAATTCTCAATCGCCTACAAATCGGATCATTTGATTACTCTACTCATTACAAAAAAGTCATCTTCTAAATCATAATTATCATAGTATGAGGTCCGCACATAATACACTTCATAACCTTTCATTAGTGGTGCTGGTCTACCTCGGTGGAGTAGACTAAATGGTTTTTTCCATCGCAACTACGTTACTAATGAAAGGTTATACTATCTGAAGATGGTACAGAAGAAAGTAAAGCTAGTCATAGCCTTAGCTTAAAAACATCAAGCTATGTATAAGTAAAATGCAGTGGACAGAAATCTCAATCCTAATATTACATTATTAGCATTGTAATCAATCTAACTAGTCTTCCCAACCACTCCTTGGTTTCTTCGCGTCATGTAAAATCTACGTGAACTATATACAACAGCTACATGAACTCAAGAAAAATCTGGGATCACAATGAATGTCATAAAATACGATCATTCATTTAATATATACGTCATCCGTATCAAATAAAGCGCAACGATTGACACAAGAGAGTAGAGAAAAAAATGTCTAATCGTTGGCAGTTTACACATTTTGGATACGAGAGATGTAGTCTATCAAATCTGCCGATGAGTTATGCGAACTTGTCTAATTTTGAACTTATTACTGCTTATAATTAATTTAAACTCTCTAAACCGATCTAAACCTAACATATTTTAAGTAATTAATTACACTGCAGCAATTAAACTAAGTTGATATTATATACTACACATGCATTCTAAAATTACTACGGAGACTATAATCAATGAAGCGCGATCAACACATGAAGTAACCAGTTAATGAGTGTTCATGGCATCTTTTATAATTAATCTAATGCACTAGATTTACAGATCAGTGGCGGAAGAAGACGACGCGTACAAAATAGCCTTTCAAAACTCTCAGTAAAGCCCCTTACAATAGCTTCTATGACGTCAACTGCACCCCGCAGAAACACGCAGTCATGTCTCGCAACTTCTCCGTCCCGAACATCTGCTTCTCCACACACATCTCCTCCACATGACTCGGAACCTCGTACGGTTCCCTACCGTACTTCACCACCGCGACTCTCACGACTTACGTTAGCACCGCCTCACGGCGCCATTCGCCGGCATGAACTCCACAGCCTTCTGCACCATGAGGTTCCTCCGCCTGGCTACAGCTCAAACCTCTTGCTGTTTGCGCGAGTTCTCTTCTTTTGTTTGTGGTGTGGTTTCCTCTACCTTTGACTTGCCGAGTGGCTGGGGAGTCGCTGGAAGCCGAAGTGTCTGGTTCGTTGTCGCGCTCGCTGAAGAGCCCGCTGTCCAGAGTCGTGCCTCCCGACAACCCTACAGATCCGCCTCTTCGGTGGTCGGGCCTCGCGTGCGGTTTTGACGGAGGGGGAGGAGAAGACGAGTCCGTTTCACGCTCGTTCG
>SNQN01000133.1:23840-34983 GCA_008642245.1 Bassia scoparia
TATTCACTATTCAATATTACTATCCGTTTCGAGCAGGATTGCTTTGAGTATCCAAATGCAACACTTTGTGGAGATTAGTCACTTGTTGAAGCGGTGTGGATTTCTCCTGAGTACCGTAAAATTTTTTAAAAAATTGAATTCCATACGTTTAAGGCTAAGATGACTCAAGCAAATAATTAGAAGAAGTGAATTTCAATCGCCTACAAATCGGATCATGATTACTCTACTCATTACTAAAAAGCATTTCTAAATTAATTTATATAGTTTGAGGGGTCGCCATAATACACTTATAACTCTTTTCATTAGTGGGTGCGTGAGTCTACTCGGGTGGAGTAAGACTAAATAGGTTTTTTCCATCGCAACTACGTTACTAATGAACGGTTAACTTTGAGTGTCTATGGAAGAAAGGTAAAGATACAGTAAAGTAGTTACTTAGATTAAAAACATTAAGCATATGTATTAAGAAATGCAGGGTACGAAATCCAATCTAATAGTCTTATTATGCAGTAATCATCTAACTAGTCTTCCAACCAGCTCCTTGTTTTTCTTCGCGTCATGTAAATCTACGAACTAGTAACATGCTAGCATGAACTCAAGAAATCTGGGATCACTAATGAGATTCAATAAATACGGATCATGTCATTTAATATATTACTCATCCGTATCAAAATAAATGCAAACGATTGACATAAGAAGTAGAGAGAAACAAATTGTCTAATCGCTTGAGTTTATTTCGCATAGTTTGGCGAGAGATGTACGCTCTATCAAATTGTGAGTTAGCGATACTTTGTTCGTAATTAGACTGCTGTCAGAGGGGGATTGAATGAGAGGCTACACACTACCTATACTTTAAGTACTTTAATATCGCTCTGCTGGCGATATTTACTTTAATTTTTTTGCTGAGGTCGGAATGCATGTGTTTGGATTTAATAAAGTACTAGTTTAAATGAAGGACTAACAACATGAAGTAGTAGTTTAAGAGGTTGGTCCCCCTGGTTCAAGGTGATTGTTTCCTCGTTTGGTCTTGGCGATGCTAGTGTGAAGTGTGGTGATGTTTCTCCAGTCATCCGGGTGCAGCTTGCGAAGCAGACACCTGGACAGAGAGCTGCGTGTGTCTTTCTAGACTATATAAAGTGTGAGGTTTGGGTCCAATAGCATTCATGGTTTTTACTTGACGATTGGAGGCAGTAGTCGACTGGGGAGAGTACGCTTTTCCGAATTGTTTCTTCCGTTGAACGTGTCTATCGGCAGGGACTGTTTCGGAGAGGTGGACTCGTTGAAGTCCTGGTGGAGGTCTGTATCGCGTGTACACATCACCGAAGGTGAACGACTTTAAGACGTTAGCGGACGCGCTGCAGGAGCATTCGCCGCATGACTCCGCAGCTTGCTGGCACACCGTGACGTGTTCCCTCGGGCCTGTGACAAGCGTCAAACGATTTCTGGTTTTTGCCCGACGATGTTCTCTCTTGTTGTGTTTGTGGTGGTTTTCTCTTCTTGACTTGCGGATGGGCTGTGGGGGGTCTGTGGGAAGACGAGTGTCGGTGGTCGTTGTCGTCGTCTCTCGCCTGAAGAGCCCGCTGTCGAGAGGACGTGCTGAGTCGAACTTCTGGAGGAATTCGCTCTTCGGTTGGGTCGGGCTTCCTGGGGGTTGGACGCGGAGGGTGTAGAGGAAGATATTGTGTTTCTGACGCTATTTTGGTGCTCGCAGGACGGTAGTTGTAGGATATGCTCTACCTCGAGGAGGGTATCATATCTGTGTGTCTTTCTGTTGTTAGGTACGCGTGTGATTTAACTGATTGACGCTGACTGAAGGGCCAGTTGGGGCGGTCAAGAGAATACGACTCTATGCGTGGTATGGCTCAGGGGTAGTGAGTGCTCAATGGCTATCTTCACGGATGGAGTAGCAGTGTGTACGATGGCAGTTTGTAGAATGATCGATATTTCGTTTCTTGATTTTGCTGGATTGGTCATTTGAATTATTCACTAGCGGGTATTGGCGGGTTCATGGGGCTGTGCGCTGGGCCGGAAGTAGGCTATCGTGTCTGTATGTTACGGTTTTCTGTCTCTGTGGGTGTACTGGCGGGGTTAGGGTAATGTTACGGGTGAGTGTGCTGGGTATGGCGTATCGTGAGTGAGTGATAGGTTGGTGAGAGGTTTTCCGTGTCAAAGGGTTGTAGTAGTTGGGTCGAGGATGTGTTGGGAGGTGGGTGGACGCCTGGGAATGGGATGTGAGAACGTCGCTGCCTTTCTGTCGTCTTTGGCTTTATCTCTCTCTCTAATCGGCTAAGTTGTGCGGCACTGTTAATCACAGGATATTGTGTGTCGCTGGAGTATAATATAGAGGTGAAGTGGCAAGACTAACAAGGATTGTGTATGTATGTGTGTGTATGTATGTATTTTATATAACATAGCGAGCTAATTGAGGAGGTGAGTTAGTCTGTCTGCAGCGTGATGAGGTGATTAGGTTATACAGTGTTTTATGTTTCAATAGTGCTTATATATGACTGGTTTGTGTGGGGAGTGTGGGTCGTGTTGTGTGATGGGCGAGAAGATCACTATACACAGCAAAGTATGCACATCAAAGTTTCTGTGGCTGTTGAGAGCTGCCTACTTTGATATTCTGCTATGAACTCTGAGTGAGGTGGAACTAGCGCAGTAAATGTACATTATTTGTAGTGGTTCCCTTGAACGATTTGAGTAGCAACATTTAAAAATGAAAATTTACTAGCAAATTTACTTTATTCTACTTTTAGACTCATGTGTTACACACTCAAATTTCACAGGGAGTGGATTTCCCTTACCACACCTCTGTTGGCGGTTCTCATTATCTAACTCGCGTATGAGGTGAGAGCGTACACAATATCATTTGCTATAGAGTCTAGCGAGTCGGGACGTGTAGTTATTAGGTCTTATTTTATGCTAAGGTAGTGTGTACGCGGAGGAAGGTATAGTCTGTTTGGTCTCTAATATCCCCCTCTACATGAAAGCCTTTATTTTGAGCTTGAATGTGGTTATATGGGGGATAGGGAAGCGGAAGCTCAGACGATTAGGTGTCAGAATTAATGTTCCACATTGAAGATGGGGGACGGAAATTCGAACTTGTGACTATGTGTAACGCTTGTGTTCTCGGATATCTGTATTTAAGTAGATACTAGATATTAAAATCAGTAATATTAACTAATGTGAGATTAGGATATAGTTATTATAATGTATACATATTAAAAGAACTTTTTTGACATGCCCTAATTTTCTTACTTCGAAATGTGTCATATGCAAGTATAATACACGATGTGTTGTTGAATGTTCACAATTTTGCTATTTGCTTCAATAATTGTGGTTCGAAGTTTGCTTGCTTAAAAAAACACAAATGTATTGAGAAAATTAAGGAATAAGCAGAAGGAAGAAGAGGCTCGAACTAAGGGGAAGAAAGCAAGCAAATTCAATTTAATAAATATCCTTAACCAAGCGACAATAAATCAAGGTAAGTGTAAACACCTACGAGCAAAAACCGTATTGAAGGTTACTAACACACTATATATATATTCACATGCGAAAAAACTGCAACATTTCAAATTTGGTGTAAAAAATTTAACAATCTTACTACTTTCCTGTATTTGGTTAAAACACAAATTACGGATATTCAACAACCACATCTTTTATTTTTGGAGACCACTATTAAATTCAAGTCAATTAGTCACAATGCACCGTGACACTTTTTGGAACACACAAATTCTTACTTAACACATTAACCTTATTTTAATTGGACATAATGTATAAAATACTGTACAAGTAATTAGTTACGAAGGGAGTATATCATAGTGGGAATGAAATCAAGTTATAATTAAGATTTTAAAAAAAACACAACTAACTACTGTACAGGTGGAATTTCAATCAAAAACTCACACGTCAATTGAAATGTCCCTCATATTTATGAAAATTTATATGTATTATGGATAATCAAGAAATTACTCAGTTTGTGTTTTAAGGTTAGCTTATTTATTATTTAATGTGGTTCATTTTGAATAAAAAAAGTCTGCAATTACTGTATTTCTTAATACTATATGTAATTTTTTGGTACGTAGAATGTAGGATAAAGTAGTAACTCTCAAGTCTCGACTCTCAGTTTTGATCGATTAGTCTTTATGCTGTTTTGTCTTAGACTTAGTACGAACTTCTTTGTCAGTATGCTAGCTTTGCATATTGACCAATTCATCAACATAAGCTAACTATTAGAGCATTAGATAACATATTTATAGTTTAGTCACAAATGTATCGGATCGTCTTCTACATGACATTACAATGTACTCCCTCCGATCGTATTAACTGTAATACGATTGTACTTTTGCCTCTTTATTTTTATTCAAATCGTGTAGTTTAATATGATACGAAAACGGAAGGATACTTACATACTTATTATTTTGATAGTTTAATGACTCTTGTACAAAATACGCAGAGAAAAAAATGATTAGTCATATAAAATATTTGTGGGAGAACGTCGCTCGTCCCAAGGAACATTGTTGCAATTGTATGTACGATCTTACCTCATCTCGTAGGTGCCTATTGTTTACCGAGTCATCACCAATATAGTGATTATATCTCATTGTCAGGTGGTCGATTAATTATATTGTCTGACCATCGTATGCGTTTAGTTCTACATTCCTACATTTGATTATACAAGCTCTTGTTTTGGGTGGTCGCTTCCTCTCTTATGTGACAATTTTCTATACAAACTCCCTTTCATCATTGTGTATGATGGGCATTATATATTTCTTACTCAAGTATTTATTTTAAGATGGTGTTGATTTTGGTTATTGTTGTAGCTTTTGAGTGTGTGGGTACTGATGTTCCTAATGATTTATATTGGTATTGGTGTTTCGTGCGGAGGTAAGTATATTTCATAGGGAGATGTACATTAGACGAAATGTTCATATACTTTGTTCGTAGATTTTTTGCGTCCGTGTTATATAGATGCATATATGTTGGATAGTATAGATGGGAGCTAAGGATTATATCAATGTACGTTGGTTTCGTCGTTTAGAATTATTTGAATGTTTTAGTAGATATCGTTTTTTAAGTACTTGTGTAACAGTTTTTTTGGTGCTTGTAGAGATGTATATTTAAGATGGTTCCTATAATGGGATGCAGGGAGTAATTGATTGTAATACAGACTTATTTAATTGTGAAATATGAAGGGATTGAATATAGTGTTGTCCAATGCGTTTCAATATATGATGTGATTTATTGCTATTTAATCACTCGAATGTAATCGCGATGGCCATAGTATCAGTTAGGGTATTTGGCTTTGTAGAGATCCTATCTTAATTGTTTTTACACGAGAGCGAAGAATGTAGTCTCAAGACTTTGTATGCTTCGTGTTATTATGTAGTTCTAAGGAGTGTTTTCTGAGAGGATTTTTGGATTCACTTAGAGTTTTCGAAATGGCTTAATTTTATGGTTAAAGATTTTCATACTTTACGTACATGTTGATTTTCGTTTTCATTTTTGTATGTGCTGCAGTCATGTGACTTTGAGTGAGAGTTGCTGTCTTTTGTATCTCTCTTATCATAGATGGTTTGAGATTTGGGAAATCTACCTAGGAGATGTTAATACGTAATGACACGAGTGGTGAAAATATCACACAGTGACCTTTTTAATCAAAACCCAAACTTCTCAAGCTGCACGCAATGGGTGTCTTATGCCTTGGATTCATTCTACGCTAGGAGGCAGTGTGTTTAGTCATACACTAAACATCACGTTTACACTATTGAAACTCAAGAGTGTGAGGTTCGCATGTCAACGTCACGTTGCAGTGTAGACTCTGTTGAGGTGGTCGTTGCTAGATGTGGGCGAGGAGGTGCATGATCATGTTTGGCTGGCTCACTTTAAATATTGAGTAGCCTTTCGCAACTGTTCGCTAACCACACGTCTGTTTAGACTCGAGACATAGGAAGTTACAATAGTATTATCTCTTGATCTGAGATTGTCCCGTTAGATGTTTCAAGATTGAAGCAGTCGTAGAAATTGTAGAGTGATTAAAATTTTTAATATTTTTTAGTTGGTACTTTTGTTTCATTTTTTAATATAATGAAAATATATATTAGTCTTGATCTTTCGTAAATGGTTCAGATTTGTTGAATCTCTATGAGAACCAATTACGGCCAAATACTATATTTCCTTCCATAGACAATTATTGTATACTTTTCTTTGTCTAATCATATTTTTTGTCTCATCTTTTATTCTACAAAGAATTAATTTTAGGTTCAATAAATGTGGAACGTATTATATATGTTAGATTCGGCTCAGGTTCAATTATATCTCGTTGAACAGTACTTGGAATACTTTGATTTAGGTCATTAAGACTAATTAGTTTCGTTCAGGGTTAATATTATATTGAATGGTAATACTCATTCTGTAGGTTGGATGTGGGATTAAATTTAAATGAAAGTGTAACTACTTTATTTCGATTGGAACACAAAATAGTGATTTCTAACAACATTAGTTTTGTATATCACACATATAGTAGATATTACGCTCACTCCGATTATGTATTAGTGAGAACAAGTCTATAAGCTTACATAAAAATGAGAGGATAATTATTAACTCTACTGTTAAATAAAAAATAGGGATTGTTAAGCCAATGGAGCCAGAAGGTAAACCAAAGAATAAATTTAGAACTAGATAATTTCCAAAAGAAGATTGATGATTCGCCTCACTATTGATATTTCGTGATCAACGGGGCTTGGATGTCGGCATCACCTAAAAAGGAATCGTCTACTTATGGTTTTTTCATTCTACGGAGTGTTTGGCCGCCAGGCGGGATGGTTTAAGATCTGCCAGTTATTCTTCGTCGTTGTTTAAAAAGCTTAGATCTACCATCGATGTGATTATCATGGTGCATGACAATACTAAATGATTGACCGTCATTGTCTCGACCATTAGACAAGAGTCAAGAGATGTGGTATCAAGTATCACAAGAGGATTATAATAGGAGTAAGGGTAGCTCAATGTGGTAGAAAGCGCGGCCTCTCCATATTCATGATATTAAAAAGGTTTGTCTTGTCATTGGTGAGGTGCCTTTCTTTTTTTTGATTCTCGAACATTTGCTACTTTTAATTTTTAAGATTGTTTGTGTACAAAAAAAAAATTATTGTAATTAGAGTCCATTTCACATCTTCATTCGTTTCATTTCAATGGATATTTGTTTAGGACACGATTTAAGAAAGAGATTTAAGGGGTGTAATGATATTAAAAGGTAAAATATTTAACGACTTACATTTGATCTCATTCTTCGTTTGGTTAAAAATTATTTACTCATTTGTTCGTTACACCTCTTATTTCTTTTTTTAATAAAGTGCTAAAAAAATTTCACTAAATTGAAACGAAGGCTGCTGTCTGTGCGGTGTTTTTCTGTGTGCGTACGCCGCTTTTTGTATTTGCTGCGGGGGCGGTCATTGTCGTTCGGAGGCAGATCAGAGACCAGTATGACCTTCGTGGTTATTACGGAGCGGAGTATTGCCGATGTGTTGTGGTCTCATGTAGAACCTAGGCAGTTATCATAAAATACACAAAAATGACAGATAAACGATTAAGTATATGGATTTCATTTTATGTAAATCGTTAGTTTGAGGGTAAAGTGGAGTTGACTTCACAAAAGATGATCTAGAGCTCTATAGCATAAATCAAGGTAGAATGTTGACAAACATGCAATTAGTTTAAAATAGACAATTAGTAATTGATTTTTTTGACATGATAACACAATCAAGTCAGAATTAATGTCAGCAAAGCTCAAGTAGCACATTATGTTGCATCCACAGTGCAATCCCGAAGGTAGATTTCGTGAGTGGAAAGTGGAAACCAAAATATAGCCAATATGCATATGAGGTAGATTAGATACTAGGATGATGTCATACACCTAACACCAGTTCACTGGAGTATAAATTAAGGTTACTGTGACATAGTGATGAGTATTGATTACAATAGTAATTGATAGGTAATTGATTCCGCACTCTCCAATTTAAGGGACTGGTGCTTGAGGATCGTTAATTGTTTATTATGTACTCAGATACAATGAAAAGAGAATTAGCCCTTTGATATAAATATGGCGTGCGGAAATTCAGTGGATCTTTTCCTAGTCCAGTGTGTAATTGTATTTCATTCAAAATTGATGATATTGGGAGACTTCCATATTTTTCACACAAAGTCAAAGGCAATGGTAGTTTCTACATTATTATTATTTAAGACGCGGTAACTTTTCCAGGTATGTATTGTTGCAAATTGCAATACAAACATCTTCTGGTTGTCGGAGTTGGCGACGATCATGTAACTGCACAACTAAAAGTTGAAAATAAGTTTGGTTAATCTTCTTTAAGCTCTAATTGCATAATCGAATAAGTAAATTATTCTGCTTCTTTAATTTCTTTCCACCACTTACAATTCTTATTTACACATACCAACTACAAACTTATTACCACAAAATGCTTTTCTCTTTTATCTTAACAGCTGCAATACTTGGAATTAGGCTTAAATCTAATTAAAAATTATGTAAGAATTTTTTTTAGATTAAACCTAGTATATATACTAGCACTTATATTGAAGAAATATATAAAGAGTATAATTAAAATATTTTTTGTAAATAAGATATATCAACAACTAAATAAGCTGTGACTATCTCTTGGGTAGCAAAATTTAATGAGAATGGGCAGGCTTCTGAGCGTTCAGAGGAACGAAGAAAACTAAATTAAATATGGCCTTAATGTGCGTTCAGACACATGTCGCGTTACCAATCATATCTATCAGACATATATTTGGTTATGGTAAGTGGTAACATCTTAGTCATATTTCATATTTTGTTGATTTGCATTCAGGGGTATTCACTCACTTCAACATCTGCGTAGATCACCATATTAATGGATAGTCTATTAATTAATGGGTTAAAAGACAGTACTGTGCTTCTCAATGCAATATAACAATATATCCTAGTCTCCCATATATGCCGTTTCGGACGCGGCGGAGTTGTAAATCTTACGTCGAGGAGGGGTAGAATCGTAATTCTCGTTGTAATCAGGGGGGAATTTAGTGATGACGTGCCACTTGAAGGGCAAAGGCGGCAGKGAAGACGACTCAGCGTGGGAGGGCTCAGGGGAAGGACGTGCTCTCAAGCACCCACGTCGTGCTGAGGAGAATGCGGACGACACGTGGCTCTTTAAGGAGAACCGAATCGGTTTACTATTACTATTATTAATATTACTACTACCGTGCGGTGGTGGCGGAGTGGTGACGTGTCTGTATTTACGGCGGTTAGCGGTGGTTGTTACGGCGGAGGAGTGGTGGCGGAGAAACGAAGYGACAGGATTGGTTGGGAGATTAGAAGGGTCTTTAGAGCGGCAGGAATGGAAGGTGGGGATTACGCGGGACACCCGGAATTTAACGAAGAAGCCTTTTCTGCTCATTTCTCTCTCTCTTTCTCTTTCTTCTCTCACACTAAATGGGGAGAAAATCTAGAGATAATGGGGGTTTGAGAAATTTCTACAAGAGGAAGTAAGCAAGACTACACATGAGAGAGAAAAAGAGAGAGAGAGAGGAGGAGGAGGAGACATGATCTTTATATATGCATCATTGCATGATGCACTTATAGTAGTACTGTGCTAATACATACTTAGGATATACAGTAGTATCATTCTGTTTCATTATAATATGGACTGGTCAATTACTTCTAAGGATAAGATTGTCATTGTGCTTAATCTGTTCATGAGAGAGAATACACTATACACATGCAAAGTATGCAACATGCAAAGTTTCTCTTGCTGTAGTGAACTTCCCTAATCCCGTGGTATTAATTGATTGATTGATTGAACAAATTCACCAATAAATGTAAAATATACTCCATATATGCATGGTTGAGATCCATGAATATGTTATACTTCCCCTTAACGATTTAATAGCAACATTTGTTAAAAATGACAATAACATTTTAATAGCAACATTTACTTTATTTCTATTTCATGACTCATGTGTACACACTCAAACAATTATAAAATACTGTTCTCACTCTTCCTATACATAATGACAAGAGTGTGAACGTACCAAACACTACTATTCATAAACAGACTAGGAGTCCGTACTTTAGTAAATGTTGCTATTAAATCGTTACGGAGGAAGTATACTCTAATACTCCCCCTCACATGAAAGACCTTTAATTTTGAGCTTGAAATGTGGTTATAGCACAAACCCCCTCAAACTTGGCGCAAATTAATTCCACTTGAAAGATGGGGGGAGGAAATTCGAACTCGTGACCTATGTGTCACGCTGGCTCTGATACCATGTTAACCGAACCATTTAAATCAGAAGTTTAAACTAATGGTTGAGATCTAGGAATATGTTATATAATGTAACATATTAAAAGAACTTTTTGACATGCTCCTAATTTCCTTACTCGAAATTGTCATATGCAAGTATTAATACACGATTTTGTTGTTGAATGCTCACGAATTTGTCTATTTGCTTCAATAATGTGGTTTTGATGATGTTTGCATTGCTTAAAAAACCACGGAAGATGGATTGAGAAAGATGAAGGAGAAGCAGAAGGAAGAAGGAAGGGCTCGAACTAAGGGGGAAGGAAGAGGCAAGCAAATTCAATTTAATTAAATAACCTTAACCAAAGCACAAACCAATTCAAGGTTAGTGGTTAAAACACACTTAACGGCCAAAAACACGTTATTTAAGTTCTAAACACCTAATATATACTCTCTACATAGCGAAAAACTTGCAACATTTTCCAATTTTGGGTGTAACAAAAACTTGTAACAATTGTACTACTTTCCTTATTTGGTAAAACAAATACGGAATATCTCAACTAACTCACAATTCTCTTATTTTTTTGGAGGACCACTACATTAACATTACACATTATCCACAATTGTACTCCGTACTACTTTTTTGGGAATCACTACAAAAATTTCTTACCTAACTTACAATTACCTTATTTTATATTGGAATATGTGATAATACAACTGTTACAAGTATTACGTTACGAAGGGAGTATAATCATAGTTGGGATGGATAATGAAGTTTATTAATTAAGATTTTTTTTTAAAAAAACACAACACTACCTACAGGTGAGATTTCATCAAAACTCAACACCGTC
>SNQN01000133.1:39233-63182 GCA_008642245.1 Bassia scoparia
TCTAAGGATAAGATTGTCATTGTGCTTAATCTGTTCATGAGAGAGAATACACTATACACATGCAAAGTATGCAACATGCAAAGTTTCTCTTGCTGTAGTGAACTTCCCTAATCCCATGGTATTAATTGATTGATTGATTGAACAAATTCACCAATAAATGTAAAATATACTCCATATATGCATGGTCAAGATCCAGGAATATCTTCCCCTCAAATGAAAGATCTTTAATTTTGGACTTGAAATGTGGTTGCAGCACAAACCCCCTCAAATTAATTCCACTTGAAAGATGGGGGGAGGAAATTCGAACCCATGATCTATGTGTCACGCTGGCTCTGATACCATTTTAACAAAAAATTTAAACTAATGATTGAGGCCCAGGAATATGTTATACTCCCTCAGTCTTTTTTCATTTGCTTGCTTTTTCACAGTTTTCGAGAGTCAACTTCAAATTAAAATATCTTGAATTATGATTATAAAAAAATTATAAAAATTATATATTTGGAAAGTAGATATTATAACGAATCAAACAAGATCACTCATGACCATATTTTTTCTTAAATATATGAAATTAAATGAAGTCAAAGTATATATGTGAATAGTAATGAAAGTCAATATGAAGCAAATAATTTAGGACGGAGGAAGTATAATGTAACATATTAAAATAACTTTTTGACATGCTCCTAGTTTCCTTACTCGAAATTGTCATATGCAACTATTAATACACGATTTTGTTGTTGAATGCTCACGAATTTGTCTCTTTGCTTCAATAATGTGGTTTTGATGATGTTTGTATTGCTTAAAAAACCACGGAAGATGGATTGAGAAAGATGAAGGAGAAGCAGAAGGAAGGGCTCGGACTAAGGGGGAAGGAAGAGGCAAGCAAATTCAATTTAATTAAATAACCTTAACCAAAACACAAACCAATTCAAGATTAGTGGTTAAAACACACTTAATGGCCAAAAACTCGTTATTTAAGTTCTAAATACCTAATATATACTCCCTCCATTGCGAAAAACTTGCAACATTTTTCAATTTTGGGTGTAACACAAAACTTGTAACAATTGTACTATTTTCCTTATTTGGTAAAACAAATATCTCAATTAACTCACAATTATCTTATTTTTTCGAGGACCACTACATTAACATTACATACAATCCACAATTGTACTCTCTCTGTTCCATGAAGATCCTGTCAGTTACTATTCATACGTTTCCCAATGCATGTTTTGTATCGCTTATATCTTTAATTACACATATGAAAAAATTATAACAATTGAATATTAATAATTTATTCATTAATATGAATCAAACAAGACCCCACATGACTATATTTATAACTATACATTGATAACTATTTACAAGATTCTCTTCACTTGCAAATAGTGAAATAAACGGGTATGACATGAACTTCAAGGAACGGATGGAGTACTACTTTTTTGGGAACCACTACAAAAAATTCCCACCTAACTTACAATTACCTTATTTTATATTAAAAAATGTGCTAATATAACTGTTGCAAGTATTACGTTACGGAGGGAGTATAATCATAGTTGGGATGGATAATGAAGTTTATATTTATAATTGAGATTTTTTTAAAAAAAACACAACACTACCTACAGGTGAGATTCCATCAAAACTCAACAACGTCAATGAAAATTATTTTCCCATCATATTTTGAATAATTTTCCATATTGTATTATTGATAAAAAAAAAAATTACTCAGTTTGTTTGTTTATTTATTTATTTATTTATTATTTTTAATGTGTTTCATTTTGAATAAAAAAAGTCTGCAATTACTGTATTTCTTAATACTAGTATAATTTTTTGGTACGTAGAATGTAGGATAAAGTAGTAACTCTCAAGTCTCGACTCTCAGTTTTGATCGATTATGTCTTTATGCTGTTTGTCTTAGACTTAGTACGAACTTCTTTGTCAGGTACTCTAGCTAATCTCTGCATACGACAAATTCACACATACAYGCTAACTATTAGAGCATTAGATAACCATATTTATTAGTTTAGTCAACCCAATTGTATCGGATCGTCTTCACATGACATGTACAATGTACTCCCTCCGTATCGTATTAACTGTAACGATTGTACATTTTTCCTCTATTATTTTATGTACAAATCGTTGTAGTCGTAAATATGATACGAAACGGCAAGGAGACTCACCTACTTATTTTTGATAGTTTAATGACTCGTTACCATAATACGCAGAGAAAAAATGATAGTCCATATACAAATTTGTGGAGAGATCGACCTGTCCAAAACATTGTCCAATGATTAGACAGTACTTATAAACACACTTGTGTATGTGTAGTTTTTAACCAAATTTACGTGAGTAAAATCATTCAGCTCATTAATATTTTTACCACTCGTTGACTGCTTATCTACACCAATATATACACCTAGTTTTGCCCCCTCTAGTGAAATTCATCAACCCCTTCAATTCGTACAATCATGCTATAATATTTAACTCAAAGTAACTTTACATTTAAATCGTATGATTTTATCTGTTCAGTTTTTTGAGTTGGGAACAAATTCTAAATATTTTATACTGGTATGTGTTCGTGTGAGAAAGACATCATAGGAATTACATTAGACACAAAATGTCTCATACTTCTTATATTCCCTGTTTATATAATGCAAAGTGGATATAAGTAGGTAGTTAAGATATAAATAGTTCGACTTAAATTATTTAATTTATAGATATGTTTAAGACTTGGAACATGTTTTGGTCTCGAAAACGTAATTAAGCCTAAATGATCACGACTAATGAACTCTTAAAACAACTTATCAATTAAAAATGAAGGTTAATAATTGTCCAATGAGTTCATATAGTATACATTTATCACTTCCGAAAGTCAACCGAGGCCAAGCAATCAGAGTATGAGACCACTTAATATGTTTACACGAGAACGAAGAATAGTCTAACAAACTTTATCTTCGTATTAGTAATGACAGATTGGATCACTTAGAGTTTCCAAGAATTTATGTGTAATTTTCCAACATTTACTACATTTTTTCCTTTTCATTGTTGGTCTCAGTCATTGTACTGATGACAGTCATTGAATTTTTTTTCAATATTTAGATTTAGGGAATCTACCCCTAAATTCTACCTGTAAGACAGAGTGGAGTGAATATTCACACCTGACCTTTTATCCAAAAACCAAACCCTCTGTGAGGAATTTCCTCAACCTCGAGAAATTAATTTAGCTAGGAAGGTTGTAGATTATTGCATAAAAAACAGGTTTAATTGACTAAATGTGATAGTCATTATCAAGGTGCAACTGTTATTGGTTGCAGAGTGCTCGAGGTGTACATGTTTTGGCTGGTCCACTTAATTATTGGAGTAGCCTTTTCGCAACGTCCCTCCAACACCCACAACGTTACTGTTTAGACTCGAGAACAAAGGCAGTTAAATAGTATTTCTCGAGCTCGAGTTCTAGAGTTAAAGATTGATAGAGTCGTAGAATTGTGAGAGTGAAATTTTTAATTAATTTTTATTTACTTTTGTTTTTAATTTTTTAAATATATGCAAAATCAATATTAGTCATTGATCTTTCGCTAAATGGTTCAGATTTTTGTTGAACTCTCTAGAGAACCCAAACGGCCAAACCTATATTTCCCCTTCCATACAAGTACTTGTATACCTTTCTTTGTCTAATCATATTTTTTGTCTCATCTTTTATTCTTACAAAGATTAATTAGGTTCAATAATGTGGACGATTATAATTTAGATTCGTCAGGTTCAATTAATTCTCGTGCACAAGTACTTGAAATAACTTGAATTAAGGTCAATTAAGACTAATTAGTTCCGTTTGAAGTTTAATAAATTGAATAGGACACATCTTTAAAAAAAATTAATGAAACGTCATACGTAATTTATTTCCGATAAACAACAAATAAGTGATTTCTACCAACATTAGTTCATCTCACACATATAGTAATATTGTATGATTAGTATTAGAGACACAAGTCTATACTTACATACATATTTAAAGTAAATTGGTTAAAAACATAATTATAAACTCTAATGGTTAAATTAATAAATAGGGATATAGGTCTAGCCAATGAGCCAAGAAGGTAAAACCAAAGAAGTAAATTTAGAAACTAGAAATTCTCCAAAATGAGATTGATGATCAGCCTTCACTATCTGATATTTTCAGTGATCAACTGGGCTTGGATGTCGGGCCATCACCTAAAAAGGATCGTCTACTTACTGGTTTTTTCATTTCACGAGTGTTGGCCCAGCAGTCCAGACATCCAGTATTATTCGGAAAAAGCTTAGTCTACCCACCGAGTAGATTAATCATGCATGACATACTAAATTGATGACCGTCATTCTCTCTAACCTTAAACAAGAGTCAAGAGCATGTGTATCAAGTATCAACAAGACGATATAAAAGAGAGTGAGGGGTAGCTCAAGTGGTTAAAAGCTCCCCTCTCGATTCATGATATAAAAAGTTTGTTGCCATGGGATGCCATTTCTTTTTTCTTTGATTCTCGAACATGCATCTTTTAAAATTTTAAGATTTGTTATTGTACAAAGAAAAAAAATTATTGTAAATTAGAGTCACATCTCACATACTTCATTCGTTTCATTTCAATGGAAACTTTGTTTAGGGCACGCATTTTAAGAAAGAGATTTAAGGATGTAAATGAACAAATTAGGTAAAATAATTTAAGACTAGTAACATATGATCTCATTCTTATTCGTGTTAAAATTATTTTACCTCATTTGTTTGTTTACACCATTAAATTTCTTCTTTAAAAAACGTGCCTAAAATAAAATTTTCACTAAAATGAAACGGATGAATTATATGATTTCATTTTATTGTGAATGCATCCTATAACCATAACAATCAAGGTAGCAAACTAGCAATGTTGACAAACATGCAATAAGTTTAAAATAGACATAGCAATATTGAATTTTTGACATGAACACACAATCAAGTCAGAATTAATGTCATGCAAGCTAAGTAGCACATGGACTTTAACATGGACCTTCCTTAATAAGTTAAGATTGTTCATGTGATGAGTATTATTACAGAGTAATTCATAGGGAACTGATTTCCGCACTCCAATTTAGCAATCGTTTTGACGATCGTTAATTTTTTTGCGATCGCTAAAGTAATCGTTAAAATGGAGTGCGGAAATCAGTGGCCTAGCTATTTCCTAGTCCTAGTGTTAAATATCTAATCAAATTGAATGTTAGATATCAATATCTTTCACACAAAGTCAAAAAGGCAAGGTAGTTCTACATTATTATTTACAGCACGCACTTTACAGGTATGTATTGTTGCAAATTGCAATACACATTCTTGCTTCTAATTCTAAGAAGAAAACAAAATGAAAAAAGTTTGGTTAAACTTCTTTAAGCTCTAATCAATCGAATAATATAATTTTTCCTGCTTCCTTTAATTTCTCTTTTCACCCACTTTGAACCTTCCTTAATTTACACATACCAAACTACCAAACTTATTACCACAAAATGCTTTTCACTTTTATTAACAGCTTGCAATAACTTGGAAATTAGGCTTAATCTTAATTAAAAAAAATTATGTGTATTTTTTCTTAAGATTTAANTGTTATTGTACAAAAAAAAAAAAATTATTGTAAATTAGAGTCACATTTCACATACTTCATTCGTTTCATTTCAATGGAAACTTTGTTTAGGACACGCATTTTAAGAAAGAGATTTAAGGGTGTAAATGAATAAATTAGGTAAAATAATTTAAGACTTAACATTTGATCTCATTCTTGTTTGCGTTAAAATTATTTTACCTCATTTGTTCGTTTACACCCTTAATTTCTTTTTTTATAAAACGTGCCTAAAATAAAATTTCCACTAAATTGAAACGAATGAAGTATATGATTTCATTTTATCGTTAACGCATCCTATAACCATAACACTCAAGGTAGCAATGTTGACAAACATGCAATAAGTTTAAAATAGACATAGTAATATTGATTTTTTTGACATGAACACACAATCAAGTCAGAATTAATGTCATGCAAGCTAAGTAGCACATTTGTGCACGCACATGCAATCCCACGAAGGTCAGATTTTCCGTGAGTGGAAAGTGGAAACCACAATCTAAATTGATTGAGGTTGATAGGATTGCTCTTACCACGGTTAAGATTGTTCATGTGATGAGTATTATTACAGAGTAATTCACAGGGAATTGATTTCCGCACTCCAATTTAGCGACCGCTTTGATAATCGTTAATTTTTTTTGCGATCGTCAAAGTGATCGTTAAAATGGAGTGCGGAAATCAGTGGCTTAGCTATTTCCTAGTCCTAGTGTTAAATATCTAATCAAATTGAATGTTAGATATCAATATCTTTCACACAAAGTCAAAAAGGCAAGGTAGTTCTACATTATTATTTACAGCACGCACTTTACAGGTATGTATTGTTGCAAATTGCAATACACATTCTTGCTTCTAATTCAAAGAAGAGAACAAAATGAAAAAAGTTTGGTTAAACTTCTTTAAGCTCTAATCAATCGAATAATATAATTTTTCCTGCTTCCTTTAATTTCTCTTTTCACCCACTTCGAACCTTCCTTAATTTACACATACCAAACTACCAAACTTATTACCACAAAATGCTTTTCACTTTTATTAACAGCTTGCAATAACTTGGAAATTAGGCTTAATCTTAATTAAAAAAATTATGTGTATTTTTTCTTAAGATTTAAACCTAGTATATATACTACACCTTATATGAGAATATATAAAGAGTATATTACTATTTTTTTTWYTWAATAAATATATAAAAAAACTAAATAAGTGTATCATTTTGGTAGCAAAATTTAATGGAGAAGGCAGTTGCCTCAGCCTCAGGAGAAGAACAGAAGAAACTAAATAAATATGCTTGTGCTTCAGCTGTCCTCGCCTCTACCATATCTATCATATTTGGTTATGGTAAGTGGTAACTCCTTAGCTAATATCTTCATAATTTTGTTATTTGCATATCATATCATTCAATCAACGCGTTAATTCCATAAGTGGAGTCTGTTACTTGTGTTAAAGACAGTACGTGCTCTCATGCAATATCAACAAATATCATCCTAGCTCCCCATATAATGCTCGCGCAATCTATGATTAAAATTTATCGTAGGGGATGAAGGAGGAAGATCTTTAATTTGTAAGTGGTAATAACTCCGTAGCTAACATCTTAATGACGTTGTTATTTGTATATACATACTATATACATGGACTAACGGTCCCAAGTCCCAAAATGATGGTAAATAAAAGAAGTAGTAGTTGGTAAATGATAATGAAACATTTCCATGATAATATATGCTATTCATACTGTATAAAACTACATATTTATTTATACATATATATTTGTCTTTGATTTTAAGGATGCAATTATATATTTTTTGGTGCAACCTAAGAAATATTTATAACCAATATATATGATCATCCAAAATTTATAAATGAATAATACTTGTATGATGTCCAAAATTTGCAGATACTGGAGTTATGAGTGGAGCAATGATGTTCATCAAAGAGGACCTTAAAATCAATGACGCTCAAATCGAAGTACTAGCRGGTATCCTCAACTTATGTGCATTGGTTGGTTCCCTTACGGCCGGGAGGACTTCCGATCACATAGGTCGCCGCTACACGATTGTGCTGGCCTCTGTTCTCTTCTTGGTGGGCTCGGTCTTGATGGGTTATGGGTTGAACTACGCAGTTTTAATGGCCGGGAGGTGCGTTGCTGGGGTCGGTGTAGGCTTTGCCCTCATGATCGCCCCAATCTACACTGCCGAGATTTCTTCAGCTAATCACAGAGGAAAACTGTCATCTTTACCAGAGTTTTGCATTAGCTTTGGCATCCTGTTAGGTTATGTCTCGAATACTTGTTCGGAAAGTTACATCAAGGGTTGGTTGGAGGCTAATGCTTGGTTGGCAGCTGTACCGTACTGTGGTCTGACCTCGCAGTCCTTAAAATGCCGAGTCTCCTAGTGGCTCGCTTGAAAGGCCGTTAGAAACGCTAGGAGTGTCCTTTTGCTGGTGTCCACTCTGAGCACGAGGCGAGACTAGCTTGAAAGAATTAAAATGAAGTCGATAACACAATCAAGGCCGTTTCTGTGTGGAAAGAGCTCCTTAGCCCAATTAGCTGTTCGATTGACTCCTATTGCGCCGTAGGCATGTCATTTCTTTGAACGCACCGAGTAGAAGCTGATACTGTACAGCCTAGGATATTCCAGGTGCCGGATACTAACAACACAAGCCTGCTGCTAGCGAATGTAGACGATGTGACAAACCTTTTCCATATAGAGCCACTTTTTTACTTGAACAGGTTGGTCGAGCGACTCAATGCTATTGGTAGTAGGGGGGAAGCGCAACTGCATAGGAGTCGGGCTAACAGTTACCGTTGTTATAGTACTCATGATAGCACCATTTCGACGTGCTGAATGCAGGACAGAATGTAAACTGATTTGTTTCTGAGCATTCAAGAGGCAGCTGATGCATCAGGGCTTAGCACTGATCATGTTCGGCCACTACGTTATATGGCTTCTTCTCATGTATTTCACCGATTCACGTTGGTATACTCGAGGATATTTCCCTGAGGATTAGAGGAGTCGGGGCAGGAGTTGCTGTAGCCGTAACAGTCCATGAATGCTGCTGTATCAATGGTTCTGTCAATGTACAATGCAAATTACTATTGAGGCACTTTCTTCTTGTTTGGGGGCTTGCGGTAATGGATTGGTTGTTCTTTCTACTTCTTCTCTGGACAGGGGGATTGGAAGAGTCGAATGTGTTTAGAGAACGCGCCAGCAAAGGATAGGAAGAACATGTGTGAATCAAGACCCATAAAAGTATGGATCAACGAAGAACACGTATATTTGAACTTAAATTGTGCAAAATATATGTATGCGGTTAAATTTATGTACCCTTATGTTGAATTAATGAAACATATTGAGCATGGTCGTCGAGCGAATGCGCTGAATTGAATGAGATGACACAACAAATTTGTTTTTTCATACACAACAAAAATATAACATGTTTAATGATTAATACTTGGTATTACATTCACATTTGGTCTGTGGTTGCTCGTGGCCGGGCCAAGGCCGCCGGTGGTGTTTTGGAGCTCGATTTCAGGTACAGAAGGCGCACATCAACACATGCCTCTAGTCTGTCAGGCCTGTTTATATATTCCATTTTTCGTGGCACATGTTTAAACATGATTAAGCAGGGTGACTTATACAAAGTACCATGATCCGTGGTACTTACTCTAACTATTTGTAATAAATGAATACTTGCTAGTTTACAAATATGCAGACCGTATACTCTTTTGCTGGTCATAAATCTAAGTCATGCTATATATGAGGGTATTCGGAATTATCATGGTATAGATAGCATACTCATATTATAAGTAATGTACTAGAATTCGAGGAGCTTAGTATTAATTGCATGTCAACACAGAGGATCGGTCTATTTTTCTTGACTGATTCCTCAAGGCATATACGGATACAAATGAGGCATGGTCTTTAGGTTCCCCCTGCCATAATTCTGAGATTACGTACGTCTTTCTTCACAGCATTCATAATGTTCCTGGTGGTTACAAGTAAGTTAATTCAATGAAAGGAACCTACTAGAGGTATCCTCACCACAATACTGAATTCGACCTAACTATAGGGTGAATAATTAGAAGCGTTATTGTTGGGCCCAACTCCGGATTGATCTTAAGCCATAATAAAGCACTTATGGATGTTATGGTAACAGAAAACTCAACATAAAGTAACGGACGAGTAAAGCAAGGCAGTGGCATGTTCCATCCATCAAATTTTAGTGCCACATAAGAATAAGAAGACCTGTAAATAAGTTCAGAAATTGGCACATAGAATAGAATCATGAATTTCAACGATGCAAACTCTCAGAACTAACAATTGTGTTAGCAGCTCCACTTGAATAAGTCATGACAGGTGAAGTGTACCGGTAATCCATAGGCAATCCTGTCCACAGAAATATCCGCACGAAGACTCTTCTTCGGCCAACCAGTCATACCACACATACAAGTATACGGCTCAATTTACATTAGCACCTCACCCTCTCTCATTCCCTAAAGCTCATACGAGAAGTATCTCTATTGTTCTTGTCAATTGTGAATTTTATGCTCAACCCAGGTGCCAGAATAATAGCTGTGCTGTAGTTTTGGTACCGTAGGGATTTCCTTTTTTTTTTCTTCTTTTTATCAAGACATGTAATAGGACATTGAACAAAAGCGAGTCGGCTTCTTGGTAGAAAAGTAGAGTCAAATGGGCATAATAAATTTATTGGGAAGAGACGATATATCCAGCTGAGAGAAATATGCTATTGTAGTTGGATGAGGCGCAAACCATCATGATACTATAGCGCAACCCCATGGTCACGCATACGTGGGATCTCAACGCGATCGGAATGACATCTGCTGCACATTGTTATCCACGGGCTACCTAAAAAGGTTTAAAATCTCAAATTGGAAATACAAATCTTAATAGACTTATAAGGCCATAGCAATATATTATGGGTCTACTTACACGATCATAACTCTCATGGAATAACTCCTTTTGATGACAAAGAAACCAAATATGTCATACACAAGGCACAGGAGAGAAGAACCCGTACGCACTGATAATCGACATAGAATTAATGCATATATTGTCAGCAATTCAAACGATAAATGTGAATGGATAAAGATTGGCAAATATGTCTAAACATACTCCAGGAACAATAGACTACTGCTACCTAAACTACTAATGATTGGAACTAGAACACCGTACGGATCACTTAAGTCTTATAGTGCAATGAACAGACTTGACCCTGCGTAGATAAGTTATGCTCAGTCAATGTCTTGTGTATACAAATCAACAGCATAATGCAGGCCACACTGACAGGCTTAATAGGTTAGTTTGGTTTAAATTTGTTTGAATGACTACGATAGCTGCCTTCTTTCATCCATTAAGTATCGTTCTTGAGATTAAAAATAAGGAGTAAGAAAAAAGGATACAATATGTTAAGTCATAGTTGATTCAATCCTTAACGGCCAGATGTCTCAAAATTATACCCAATAGGAACGCGCAAGTCTATCAAATTGCAAAGAAAGAGAATAACTAAGGCAAATTTAAACATACCACCTTTTTAGTTTCAACTTCTTTCTAAAATCCACCTTTTCGTTTTCTTTTTTAAAATACCATCCTTTTAGTTACTAAAAGTGTCTAAATTACCACCTTTTCACAGATTCCGTCAAAAAAATCCGTTAAGTGTGGCCCACTGTAATTTTTTAACTATCATTTCTCTTTTTCGTTCTTCTCTCTCCCCTTTTCATCTTTCTATCTACTATATATCTTCATTTTAACCTTATCTCCCTTATTCAACCCTTCCTTTTCCCCCTTCATTCAAGACTCCTACTACACCACTTCAATTCACCCCTCCATTAATGGCACTAAAAGGTGGAAAAGGGTAAAAAWTTATAGCTGGGACCCACTTGACGGTTTATTAAATGAAAGGTGGTAACTTGAAAACTTTTGGCAACTAAAAGATGGTATTTTTAAAATAAAAAAGTAAAAGGTATGTTTATTTAAAACTAAAGGGGGGATGTTGCAATTGAGCCTAAGCATAAAGCATCATCAGTGTGGCCTTAGTGCTAAGTCTTTGTCTAAGAACCTTTCAGTGAAAGTAGACTAACATTACCAATGTATTTCTGGACTTCTGGTATCAATATTATGGTAAGTTTTTATCTAAGAAAGCAGAGCCTGCAATTGTGAGGACATTAAGAACAGTATCATCAAAGTATTCCAAGAATTAGGTGTTTGCCAAGGGGCAAACAATTTCATTAAAGGTGGAACGATATCAACAATGTATTGCCAATTTGCCACACTTGATGAAGTGCAAGTTATGGACTTAGCATTAAGAAC
Organism: Bassia scoparia; assembly: GCA_008642245.1. Taxonomy (NCBI): domain Eukaryota; kingdom Viridiplantae; phylum Streptophyta; class Magnoliopsida; order Caryophyllales; family Amaranthaceae; genus Bassia; species Bassia scoparia. The sequence continues at coordinate 51,154 of SNQN01000133.1, forward strand.
TACTCCGTATGTTTWATGGAAGCATAGCAACAAAGGGGCTATGTTAATGCTTATATTTTTTTTTTATAGAGTTTTCACAAAAATTYTTCATCACCTTCAGATTTGGAATCCGAACAATTTGAATAACTGTCATTATCAAAGCGATTCCCTGCACCCAAACAAAGGTGGCAAAAGTATTAGTGCATATGATAACAATGGGAAAAASTACATCCAGCACAGTTGTATACAAGATACACAAGAAACTGCTTAACTTACAAGCACATCTTGACCTATCCAGGCAAAACGACGATCTCGATAAACTCCCCAAAGAACGGCAAATGTGATGCAGAATGGTGAAACCGCTAAAGTGAGGTAAGAAACAGCTCAAGAAGAGGTACTTTCACATAAGAGTGCGCAATGATTTTGAACCTGAGGCTGAGATGTATGTTATATAGTTAGCATGATAACCTTCTCGTTAAATCATTATGATGTTTTAGAAGTTTCTAAGTTTTTTAACCATCAAAACATAGGTAATCTTACGCAGATTACAAAGAATTTGGCCATCTTATCATATATCTCCAGGATAAGCACAAATGGTTCTCGACTTGATATATTTATGGTCAATTAGTATCTCATAAAATCATTAATAATAACTGATAAGTGCATAAAGCCTCCATAGTCCTATGTCCAATCAGACTCAGTAAGTCAGTTTAAAGAATCAGTTATGAACGAACAGTTGATTTCAATGGGGTAGATGTTTCGCATGAATTAATGTAAGTATACCAAGTCAGCTATGTTTCACTAGAACAAAACTAGAGGCAGATAGTACATATATACCTTGAGAAAGCAACCAAGCATGTTTGTAATCCCTGAAAACATTAACAAAATAATCAAATAAATCAAAGGAAAAAAAATGATGTAAAGTATTACTGCAAGAAATTTTTACTTAAGCTAAAGAATGGATAAAAAGACTCAACATTCTGAAATGACCACAATGCCAAGAGTGGAAATCCGTTCTATTGCACACTACTTGTGTCAATGATAGTTGCACTTAAGTAATTTTGATAGAAGAAAACATTTACAGATTTTAGAAGTGTAAGCAGACATAGATCAGGTCATAAGGTAATGCACATGGATTTCTACAAGATTGCAAAAGTCATGCATAACACATTCAAGATTGCTTTACTATCCTTATTCTCATGAATAAACTACAATGGTGTAGCTAAAGATATGTGCTGAATCGCAATCCTAACTCCAATAGTTTTTTTCGCTCGTTAATACTCCTTCTATCTAGATAACAGCACCCCTTTTTTTGGGTATGTCCAATTTTGCTCTATTTCCTCATGGTCTATAATTATGATCTGAATGGTGGTTTGCTTCTAAATTTGTGGAAGAAATGTGAAGGCCAACTAATGGACAGAATCTGTTGGCAACTAGTAATCATCAAAGGTTTCTCGTGTTTTGGAGAAAACTCCTAGTTTTATTTGGGGCCCAACCCTGGAATTAAGTTTCAATTACATTACTTCAGTGTTTAGTTTTGGTTACAGAATACAGGTGTTGGTATATTTACCACAGGAAACAATAGAAGAAACATCTTTCAAATAATCCAACAATTAAGGTAAGCAGAAACTAGAAAGATGCTAAAAATTAAAGTCTAACCTCTGCACCTCCGATGCAAAAAAGCACCACCAAATGCTCATGAGCGAAGATGACCTAGCTTGTAAAGAACAACAAGAAAGCATGAGCTACAACAACAAACAAGAGGGCTGATGTTGTGCTGATGTCACCACCGCCAGAGCTCATATTTGAGAGCTCATCTGAAGCATCCTATGAGAAAAAGTTCACAAGAAACAGTCAACATCCAAACAAAACGAAGAGAATCACTTAGTTTGATAGATCAATAAAGACAATAATACTTTCAAACCAACACAACTACTCCTTGCCCGGCATAACAATAAAATAACATAATTGGATAAGCAAAATCTATAAATTATAATAAGTAACAAAAAATAAGAGGGGAAAGAAAAAAGGAGAAGCTTACTTTCAATAAATTTTTCGGTTTTCAGCGACTGCTTCTCTAGCACTCCAGGCGACCAATATGATGCACACAGGACGGTACGCGATCACTGCACATAACCCAAAGATACTTCAGGAAAGTCAATCGTGGCTTCGTTGGAGAGTATAGCGAACAGTAACTGAACAAGAGACTTATTAAGATTCATGTCACGAACATCCAGACAGTGCTCTTATATTCAGTTACATAGCAATGGAGAAGCACGCAATGATGATAAAACGCATTCAAATAGTAGTCTCATCACACTGGAGCATGACTGAGAAAGCTACCTTGAGCCTTTAAAGCATTTTCTCAATTGTTCTACCAGCATCTTGAGGGAGCATAACCGCAGGAATATGAATATTGAGATCAGACTCATTTGGTTCACAGACCATCTTGTAAAGTTCTACKAGAAAAAGAAAAATATCATTAATTGTACAWGAAATYATTCTTTAAWTGGAGCCTCATCTAGAACAACAATCTGCATAGCCAGSGTATTAACATTAGCTTTCCACTACAGTCATGACTTGAGAGACATCAAGGGAAAGTGCAGGTCACGATTTAACATTTACGAGCCTGTAATTTGTTATCAATACATATAACAAACAACTTATTGTATAATGAACTGACCATAATTTATAATGAAAAGTAATTACCATTTTGATCATTTATAATCAGAACAGCTGAAGCACCCGCTGCTTCTGCAACATTCGCTTTGGTGGTGAATCTGCAGTGACCTCGGTGTACCATAATGACATCTCCAGTAAGCTGACACAGTTCTTTAGAATAAGCAAAATTGAATATTTTAACCACCAAATTTTACATAGATTAGGTTATAAGATGTCAAGTTGTCAACCTTGTGCTTTGGCTGACTGCAACAATCACTAGGATCAGCAAGCGTAAGACGCGAGTGGTTAGCATTTTTCTCCTTCGAGACGATCTGGGTACCAAATCTTGCACCAACACCAACAAATTCTTTATCTTCTTTATCACCAATAAATGTTTGCACTTTCACCTAAGCAAGGAATYATCACCACACAATCACAAATCATTCACTAGAGCAAATGTCACTAGCTTAAGCTTGAGAATTGCTCTTATTCTCTCAGTACTCATCATTCTTGCTAACACTACRAACAATCAAGCTAAGATCAATAATTTTACACAATCAAAATTGAAAAGAAGCCTTACTTACAGCAARGATCYCCAATATTTTCTCATAACAAAGCAAAAGTTAGAATATAGGTCTGCTTTTCTACCACTCATACACTTCAAAATTTAGTTACAATTATCATGATCACAAATGGCAAAATTATACTCTAGTTGATAACATTCAAAATTAAACATACAAAAACAAAGAAAAGAGTGAAATTAAGTAATACCCAAATGAAAATTCAGCAAAACATAAAGTGGGTAAAAGAGAAAGTTGAGAAATTCAAACTAACCAAGATGAAATCATTCTCACACCCAGGTTTTTTGGGAGCTCTATCATCATGGTGAACTATGTCACCAGCTCTAACACTCACTGATAACAGAGTACACAAACAGACAAACAGCCCCAATTTCAGCAGATCCATTAATTTGGATTCTAAGCTTAATCATGCATTACAATTCTCAAAGATTGAAGCTTTTCAATTATGAAGAAAGAGAGAAATGAAAATTCAGTTGTGGTTAGGTGTTGAAATAGAAATGGGCAAGTGGGAAGTTGCCAACTTAAGCAAAAGCAAAGATTTCTTCTTTCTTTTCCCAGTATTTCTTTAATGGGGAAAACGAAGCAATCGAAACATTAGATAATGGGGCTAAAATTGAAGAGAATATTTTATTACAGTTAACTTTGGTTACTTTACTCAACTGAATGATTGAATGAAGTTCTTTATTATTAATTACWTTTTCTTATTATCACTCCAGTAACTTTCAGTTTTATGTCATGTCAATTTTGTGATTGTGATTCCCTTAGTTCGAGCCAAAACTACGTTCATCATTAATTTCCCATGCCAATGATTTATGCACTCCTCTATTCTAAATCTACACTCCTACATAATATTTTCTTCYAGACTTCAAATGAATCATTTTTGTACAAGAGGACTGCGGAAATCAAAAGTCATCCGCAGGAATTACAATTTTAATTTCACGGATTGGAGTGAACTAGATAAATATTTCATATTCTTGTAAATATTTAATATTCCTAGTAATATGACTACTAGTCCTCGTCAATAATAATAATAATAATAATAATAATAATAATAATAATAATAATAATAATAATAATAATAATAATAATATAATAATAATAATAATAATAATATGACTACTAGTCTACATGTACAATACCCGTCAAAAAATACATGTACAAATGGTGTGTTTGTTTGGTGGAAATAGAAGCTTGAATTTAACATTGAGTCATACAGCAATGGATTTTTATGTCTATTTAGCGATTTAAAAACATTACGTTATAATGTATTTTATATGTCAACCAAACAATCAACAAAATGAAAGTAGAAATCATTCGTAAAATGAAGTCGTGACTCGTGAGCATAAGTAGTTTTTGTTTCTTTTTACTTTTTATTAAATACTCTATATAGTTTTATATGCTTTTTTTTTTTTTTTGAAATCATTGGCTATAAACTTTTCGCGCAATTTTTCATTCTTACGGTTAACCCTTGATTGGATGCCGTCGAAACTTGCTAAAGAAAACCCTTGAATCTAATTTACACTTGAGGAGGACTCAAATTGACCCTTAATTGATTCAAATGCCTTCCTTTCCGACCCGATTCCATTCTCATCTCCAATAGAGGATAATGCAATGTCCTTTAAAAGGTAAGTAGAAATAGGTCGGCGACCGTGGAGTCACCCTGAATTGCTCATTGCCCACACCCATTGAAGTGGTAAAGAGGGGTTGGTTTGGGGAATCAATAGTTTGAATAATCTAAACTTGTTTCTACTCTGTCAAAGGAAAAACAGCAAACGTGATTTTAAGAGAACTAATATCAGGCATCCGAGTTCACTGTCGTTTTTTTTTTTTTCAAAACATCGGAATATACAGAGTAGATAACCACCACCATAAGGAAGGAAGGCATCAATCACAATCTGTACTTTTTACAAAGAAAAGTCACCTACACATTCAGTTACAAAATTGGTGTTTCCATATCGCTATCCAAGCATCCAGCGTTAGGCAGCAGGCCTTTCGGTTTGTGCTGATTGCATTGCAGTAATCCGAGTATGAACATAATAATACAGCATCGTCCACCTGAATGTACACAAGAATGAGTATGGGGATAAAAAATGGAATAATTTTGCAGGTCATAGAGCTGTTCAGTCTATATTATATTCAAACATTGTTTGAGTTTCGTTCAGTAATCTTATGTAAAGTCTAAATGCCATCTCTGTTTAAAACGAAAAAAGGTTCCATGCTTTAGCCATAAAATCAACAGATCCACGCCCATGGCGTGAGTTGACTGTTTAGGATCCAACACAAGTACTGGAAACAAAATGAGTCTTTATTTTCCCCCATCATGGTTTGGGACCAAGCATCCCAGCACAGAACATATAAACAAATAAACAGCATAAATCACGTAATAATAGAGGCTAGATGTTCCTCTGTATTACCTTCCAGTCTCTTTTGACTACTCGATTCGTAGAATGGAGGGAAAAACTTGACTAATCAAAGCAATGGAACAAAAGATAACTAAACATAGATATGACAGGGACAGTGAGAGGATACATGATTTATAGAGAACAAACCTTGGGCAGATTCATACAGCCTGAATTAGCTCAGAAAAGAATAGAATACTCATTCTACCCTTCAGAGTTTAGAGCAATGTGGAATTATATCTGCAAAGGTATATCAGCACTTTTGATTCATTAAAGAGCTCTCTTTCCAACCAACATCAACAGCCGACTAAGTCTAACATTTCTCCTCTTCCTAATCTGGTATACACTATACAAAAATTAATGGCTCTCGGGTAACCTGCAATGAATTAAAAGTGGTGTGAATAAATTTATTAGGGAGAAGTGCTATACAGCATCATAAATATTCTAAGGATAAGAAGAAGTGGCAATGAATGACATACCGCCATGGAAATTCACTTGTATCTATCCCAGCTTGATGAAGCTCATCAACATACTGTAGTGCTTCCCTACACTCCTCCCTATCATCAAAGAACTCCTTTTTGTCGCCTTATCTGATATGTTTCATGGCCCTTACCGGCAACTACCTGCAGCCGAAACCAGTAGAAAGGTCACGAAATCATCATAATTAAATTACCCAATCCTCCATTTAACAGTATTTCACCTATCTGGGCAACACCAAAGGACACGATCTTTAGAAAGTATAGCAACAACATGAGCATATATACTGCGCTGCCTTCACAACAGCTTTGGGGACAGAAGCACAAACATTACTAGAATTAGGTCTGACATCAGGAATAAAAACTTTACAAGAAGAAAAGTCTGAGAGCATCATAGAGTCATTAAACTACACCATATACACCTTCTCACCCATTGCAACAGCCAACGACTGCTACACGCCTAATATCATGCAGGAAAATCCTGTGACCATTGGCAAGAGGAGGGTAGTAATCATTCTCCCATGTTTTAGGTAATTTGCATTGCCATCTCAATACCACCCCAACATGTGTCGTCCAATATATCCACTAATCAAAGGAAACATATACAAATTAAAGTTAGGCTCATCTACCATAWATAATAATTAAGAATCAARCACTTWACATAACTGTCCTATACACCTATATGCAAATCAGGAGAACAAACCTAAATACCTAATGACTCTATATCCTGCTCCTTAAATGCAATATTGCATTGTAAAAGTTCCGCTAAACAGGACTGGGAATAATAGTATGTTTTATCCGGTTTTGGTAAGAAGAGACTGTGAAGAATGCATTTATATGATTGAAAATAACTTGCAGGGGCAGCTGTGATTATTATTGGGGAGGCATGCATATTGGGATAAAGAAGCTAACATCATKATGCATATTGGGGAGGCATGCATTGTTATATTATTATTTCTACCAAGAATATCTTCTTTCCTTTTAATCAGAAAATAGGCCAATCAAATACTCACATGGATCTTCAGAACCCGGATTGTCCGAGGTCAGCATAGTCACGTCACTTTTATCAGTGGCTATCTTAGTCAACATGGGTCTCTTTCCCCTCTCTTTTTCACCACAAGAGCCAATAACTGCTCATACACAAATAGAAGAGAGTTAGATAATGGACAAACAGATTACCCTTTGGCACTTACCAACMGAAGTGTCTTCATATACAAATATCACAATAGGAATTGAATCTCAGACATCTGAACAATATGTAARTCAGAACACTAGGGTGCCCTATATTTCTAACACCGTCTATGCAATGAAATTAAGACTTTAGAATTTCATTGTATCAATTAAAAGCAGAGAAACAATCAAAGCATCCTCATTTTTAGAMACATAAGCTTAGAGCATGTGAACTAATGTAGTGCAATATACGAAGTATGAATGTGATGTGATATTAGAAAGTAAAGAAAAAGCAAARGATCATACCAGTAATTATCCTCCTTGGTTTGAGCTCCCTAACCGAATCAAMAAGTCTAGACAAGGCATCTGGACTGCGAGCATGATCCACAATCACCCCAAATGCCTGTTCTTCATCTATTAGTTCACACCTCCCTGGAACTGCATCGACTTCTTCAATACCCCTCACTATATCTTCCAATGGGGATCCAACTGCGATTCCTACAGTAACGGCAGCAAGGATATTATAAATGTTATGTTTCCCAAGCAATCCTGATGATATCTCCAAGATGCCCTGAGGAGTATTGACCAAAACAGTGGTCTCAAAGAGGGAGAGTTCAAACTTCAAAGGGTGAACATCTGCATTCTTATTATCAAGTGCAAATGTAAGAATAGGYACTTTCGGGTTCCCTTGTGCAATAAAGAACTGTGCATTCYGGTCATCAATYTTGACAATCTTTCTGTGTCTGTCTGGATCAACCATCTTAGAGAACAACTTAGCCTGAGCAAGCTTATATTCTTCTTCTGACCCTTCAAAATCTGAGTGATCRCTCGACAAATTAGTAAAAACCGCAATGTCAAAATCAACCTCCTCACAACGTCCATGAGCAAGCTCATTAGAGGAGGCCTCCATCACAACCGCTTCAGTCCCATTGTGAAACATCTTAGCCATTAACTTCTGCATCATAACAGCATCGGGTTCAGCATCCGGGAAATCCAAATTATTATCACCATGAACATAATACGCCACTGAACTCATCAAACCAGTTCTTAACCCCATGGCCTCATACATAGACTTAATCAAAAATGAGGTTGTCGTTTTCCCATGAGTACCCGTTACCCCAATTACTGACATCTCCTTCGTCGGGCACCTAAAAAACGCTGCAGCTAGCGCAGGAAGGGCGGCATTGGTGTCCTCCACGATCACCAATGCCTTACAACCCAAAGTCTCCTCAATATCAATCTCCTTGCTAGCAACAACAGCAACAGCACCCCTTTTATCAGCCTCASTCAAAAGCAAATTCCCATCAGCCCCGGCATCGCTCCCAACACAGCACACGAACAAATCGCCGGAATTAACCAACACCTACGAATCATGCTCATCCCAGTATTTCAACCTCTAAATTCACATAAACAAAATAGCACTACCTACATTCATCTAAAAGCTCAGCTAATGTCATCCTAACTTAGGTTCCACAATTCTAACTTTATTAGCATTACCAAAACATCAAAATCAAGATCAAAAAAAGAATTATCAAACAAAGCAGAACCATTACTCTTACCAATTCAGCAACCTCATCATCATCACCATAATCTTCCTCACTTTCATCAGCATTCACAACCTCAACCCTTGCAACTGGTCAATCTCCTCCAAGTCAGCAACCTCTTCATTCTCCAATTCACCTACTCTTCAACTTCTACTACGTCTCCTTAGGTGGGTTAGGCTGCAACAGCCCTTGCTTAACGAACTCCTTTCGTTTCTGCGAAATCGCCTTATCGATTTCGCCGAAAAGATCATCCCAGAAGAGGCGGCGGATTGAGGGAGTAATTCGTCTTATCAGGGGCATCTTCGACGTCTTTAATAGCGTCGAGAAAAACAGAACGGTTCTTCTCGAAGTCTTCTTCTTCGAGCTTGCGACACGTGCGGCCTGGCGCTCGATGACGGAATTTGGAGACGCCGTTAGCAGTGTTCCGGGGCTTCGGTGGGGTCGTCGAGGATGGATCCGTATGAGTTCGGGCGGCGAAGAGGGGTTTGGGGCGACGGAGGAGAGAGAGAGAAGGGCGTACGAGAAGAAGGGGTTTTGGAATAGTTGAGAAACTGAACAACAAATGATGATGATGATGATGATGATGAGAGAGAAAGTGGGAGAGGATTGGAGGGAAGCTCAGAAATGCTTGAATAGACATTGGAGTAGTCACAACACTACTGCTGTCTTCTCTGAGCTCAAACAACAGCAAGAATGCAGGATAAAGTTCGCGGTTTAAACATTTCATAGAGTTAATCAAACCATAAGTCCACAAGACTAACTTGTGAGTTAATATAAGACGAGACAATTTGCAAGCTACTCGAGCACGACTCGATTAAAACTAAATTGGGTGAACTCGTTCAAGGTCAACTATATATGTTATCGAGTTGAGCTGAACAATGCCTCTACATATAATAGGTTAAACCGACCTTAATTGTACATAGAGGTCATTCAAACTCGAATTTGACCAGATTTCTAATTGTCAAATCGACATTAATTGATTGAGCTCGAGTCCGAATAAATTTCCTTAATGTGAAATTGAGCTTAATTGTTGAGCTCAAGATAGACATGATGTATTTGAGCTCGAGTTCGGTTTGTTGTATATTGAATCATCTATTTCTAGTCAAATATGGGGTTGTTTAACTCTTATTTTACCATAAGTCCATAACACAAACATAGTTTGAAGAAGACTGATATACTTCGTATATAGTATTTGAGGTTGATAAACAACAAAGAGTTACTCCATCCATAACGTAATAATACAACGATATGACATAAAGTAGAGAAAAAAAAATATTTAATCGTTGCAATTAATGCATCCAGGAAGTACAAATAGTTGGTTTGTTTTCATTAAAACTACACACACAAGTGTCTTGATTACTCCCTTATAAATGGACAAGTATAACAGAAGATTATTGATTAAGACTACAATAGTGAAATTAGGTAGATTTGATGACAATACATGATAAAGGTACAAAGTTACATGAATTAGCCAAAACACTGGTCTCCTGGAACCGGAACAGGCCCAGGTAAGGAACCGTTCTGTACAAACTGCAATCCAAACACTACAAGAATGGCGAGCAAACACAAGTAAGACAACCCTTCAACAGCGCCCAGCAACCCCAAACGGCCGTTGGAAACCCCCTGAACCTGTCTTCGCTTTCGTGTACAAAGACCAGCCCACTATACCCACCACAGCCAAGTAGCTAACCCCCTCCAAGGCCCCAATGGACCCACCAGGCCCTGGGGGCAGCCCACACCCGGTGGTCTTAAGGGTGTACAGAGACCATGCGATCACCGGTGTCGAAATCAGTCCTCCCCCTATGGCTGCTTTCTCAGCAATCCCGCCACCATCTTCGGTGRCATTGCTTGTGCCCTTCGCCATTGCGATCACKTTCATCGTCGATGGCGAATACCCCGAGGGGATCCCTCTYTAGACGCCATTGCGCTGTTTAAGTGGCCTAATGAGTGAGGAAAATGATGGAGACAACAACATAGTATTAAAGTTAGCAAGGAAATATCATGGAGTCAAAAGAAGAGAAACAGAACACAAAATGAAAGAAAGCTAACACATTCCTTTACAAACCACTAGTTTTTGGTTCAATGAAAGCAAACCTTATCCAATGTGCACATGGCCACAAATCACAATGGTACAAGGCATTGATTCCTCTCCAATTAATTAGTTAATTAGTCATCACTAATCATCATTTCTTCACTCTATAATACAAGAAATGGGCTCGAAAAAGGCCCAATGGGCCCAGCCCATGAGTTGAATCACATCACAAAAGGCCCACAATAAGCCCATTCGAATAATACGCAGTACTTACCAAAATAGACTGAGCCAAACCACATGTGGCAAAATAGCAATGATATATACTACAGCAAATGATTTGATGATGGGTTGGCACAAGGAATATAGTAATAATAAAGATAATTAAAACAAGGTTAAGTAAGAGAGAGAATGAGTGTGTAAGTAATGCATTAAGTAAAAAGACCAAAATGCCCACGAAAAGAGTGGCAAATTAACAAAGAGAGAATATGAGAGAGGGGAGCATCTTAATTCTTAAAAGAAGCCTCTTCTTTTTTTTTATACACAAAATCTCTCTCTAATTGAAAACTGCTTCCCCAAGCAATGGGCGGGCTTATAACAACACTCACTGTTCGGAATTCCTACTATAATTTCCATTTTCCCCCGTTTTTTTTCATATATACTGGAGATTTTTGGGGGGAAAAACCAAAGGACAGTGAACCCTTTCATTTTTAACTGTCATTCAAATACCAAACTAACGGCTACTTCATATAAGAGAGGGAACCAAAACCATAACTAACCACTTTTCGAACAAGATTTTTAAAAACCCATCATCATCTTGGGATTGTTTTCCCTCCTAAAATAACTGTCCAGGGAAGAAAATAGTCTAAGCCTCTTAAAAACCTGCCTGCCTACCAATCAGAGATGTACATTAAGGTTTCTCTATCTCCGGCATCACCGCCATGAAAGAACGACCTACAGCAAAATCTTCTTCACTGACGCTTCTTTGAGGACCGCCTCTCTGCATCATCATCGTCATCGTCGTCGTCTTCTTCTTCCTCGTCGTCTACACTGTCATCATCTCTCTTCCGTTTCAATTCAGAAGAGGATGGAGCCATCACCTGCCCTTCCCCGAGATCATCCTCGTCGTCTTCAACCTCCTCACCCTCTGCAAGATCAGCTACCTCATTTACAGCTTCCATATCACTGTC
>SNQN01000133.1:72142-92286 GCA_008642245.1 Bassia scoparia
CGGTTATGTGCCGCCCTGTTGCGGTGGTTGTGCACCGCCCGTTTGACGGTGGTGCTGAGCAGTACGGGCATTTCATTTCGGGTTTTTTTGGGGGGTCTCACTTTCTATCTGGCTTGTCCGACTTCACAGTTCACACTCCCTGCTAGTCTGCTACTGTCTAGCTACCTCTTAACCCTTTGGAAATCATCACAAACTAATTTAGTATCTCGATGCACTGTATTTACTAAATTTATTCATTTTGTAGAAAAAAAAAACTTAAATTAATTTATTGCCAATTTATATATTGTAGACTTGATCAAAATGTGGGCTGGGTTCGGGCCGGGCCACACTGCCCATTTTCAGCTCATTGTTACAGGCCGGGCCGAGGTGCGGGCTTGGAACTTAGTGCCCAAGCCCATATTTTGCGGGCCTACGGGCCAATCTTAATTAATTAACTAGTACACTACACAGCTAGAGGTAATCAAAAAAACCCGGCCCGCAAGCCCGATTCGGCCCGAAATTTTGTGGGCTTTGATCACGGTTTTTTTGGCCCAAAATCGGGTCGGGTTGAGCCCGTCCCGAAATTTTCATTTTTTGTCCGGACTTTGGCGATTACATTCTAGGTATTTTGATTAAAATTTTGGACCGGCCCGAAAAGCCCACTAGGCCCACACTTATTTTTGGGCTTTGGGCACAAACTTTAGGCCCGAACCTAGGCTCGACCCGAGTCCGATTATCGGGTCAATACTTTAAGGCAAGTCCGACCCGGCCTGGCTCATGATCACATCTATACACAACACCATGGCACACACATAATATAGATTCCATAGAATAGTTGAGAAATAGGGTATCAGATTTTCAGTTTTGAGAGAATGGGAGGCGTGAAGCCGTAAAGGGTGAATACTGAATGTCCGAATATTAGTGAATTATTGGGCCTTGGGCCTTGTACAGTTAATGATCCATAACTTGACAAAACAAAACACAACACTTTACATTACAATATTACATTTACATATTCTTCTAAGACTTCTATTCTACGTGCATCCATTTCGAGTTGCTACTGGAAGTGTTTTTCCTATTTACGGGTCGGGCCGGGCCAGCCCGCGGGCCATAGTGTAATCCCAAGCCCGTCCCAAAAAAATCGGGCCAAAATTTCCTTTCCCAAARCCACCCATCGGGCCAAAATTCCCTGTCCAATCCCTCACTTTTTTCGAGCCGAGCCGGACCTTGGATGATCAGGTCTGATCCATTGTTAGTTTGTTACATAAGTAGCCACACTCTCAGGACAACAAGACTCCACACGGCCACACGTGTTGTTTCCCAAAAGGGAACAATCTTAGCTAATTCATGAGCTACAYAATTGCCATCACGACCCACATGCGTCCAACAAATATTTCTAAAATTAGAGCATACTTCTAACACATCACTAAGTACTACATCTAACTCAGTCAAAGAGGAGATACCACCAGCTAATCGATGTTGCACAAGCTTGCAATCAGTCTCCAAGATAATGTCCATCAAGCCGAAACGACGAGCCATGCGTGCAGCCAYAAGTATGCCTTGTGCCTCCGCAACATCCACCGCCCAACGAGCCTGCACCATTCGTACTGCAGCAAAGATAACCTCTCCATRACTGRCCCTAGAAACATCACTTAAGCCTACACATCCATTCTCCACAAGAGACGCATCCGAATTAATCTTGACACAACGTGCTGGAGGAGCGCACCATACTTTACTACTAGCCATAGTTCTAACTCCATCCCTCGAAACCACAACACACCCTTCTTCCTTCTCCTTCACCCACCGCGCAACACGTTCCACTAACACACTATTTGGCATAGTTTCCCACTAAATTTATTCATTAAAACTCTAAAAAGAATGAAAAAAATTTGTAATTTAATATTTGTTAAGAAAAAATGTACTGTGTAAGATTAAAGATGATCAAATGGGCGGATCGAGCCGGGCTTGTATATAAAAAGTATAACCGAAATCCGTCCAAAAGAGCGGACTTACGGCCCATTACGAGCTTATGCGGACCGGACCGGGCTTTTGAACTAAAATTTGATGTTTTTAGTTGCCACAAAGGCCTCACTTTTTTTCGGTTAGGGAGGGACGGACCGACGGGCCGGACTAATGTTGATCACCTTTATGTAAGATATATAGTTCTAAAATTATTGCAATTAAATATGTGTAYGGGAACTTTTGTATTCTCGTCATACTAAATTCATGTTATCAGATAATCTATCCATGTATAACTATATACTAAAATAATGTCATATCCATATGTCAACCTCACATCGCACGCTGATGCAATGATTGTATCATCATGTCCATATAGTGATGGAAACGGATCGGATCTGGACCGGATCCTACTGGATCCAGATCCAAATCCGTTTTTGAGAGGAGGATCCGTATCCGTCGGATATTTTTTCTTAGGATCCATATCAATATCCGACGGATCTTACGGATACGAATCTTAAACGGATCCATATCATATATAATTTCCAGCCCATTTACAAAAAATAAATGTCAAATTTTCACTTCTCTAATCACACCCAAGTGYCCCAACACAAGGAACTAACACCAAATTCAYATTAAGAATTCATACAATCAAATACAATTATACAAATCACTGCACACAATCAACTCAAAGAGATAGAAATAATACTAATAATCATTAAAACAGAAAATAAATAATAATACTAATACAGTAATAATAATAATAATAATAATAATAATAATAATAATAATAATAATAATAATAATAATAATAATAATAATAATAATAATAATAATAATAATAACAATAATAACAATGACAATTACAATTACAAGAAAGAAAACGAAATTAGAGAAAAAGAAAAAAAATTGAAACTGACTCAAGACAACCCTACATCCCTACTGCTTACGGCTGAGTTACTGCGTCGTAAGTCGTCGCCACTGCAGATTGCTGGACAAGCCGCCGCCGTTGCAGATTGTTGGAGAAGCAGCCGTCGTCGTTACAGATTGCTGAAGAAGTCGCGAGCTGGTCTGGTGGTTAGCAGCAACTGGAGAATCCATGGACTGGGCAAGGTGCGCCGTGGGCTGGGCTTGGCTGCGGGTCGTGGAATGGGCTTGACCGGAGGCCGTCACCTAACCGAAGCTCTGCGAGTTAGGGCTGCGAGGGAGAGTAAGGGAGTTGAGACTTAGGGTTTTGTTTGAATGTTTTTGAAATGTTTTGAGAATTGAGAATTTGAGATGTAAATGTTGTGTTTTGGACTTTTGTTTTGGTAGTGTAAATCAATAAATGTCAGTAAAGAATAAAGAATTAAAGATGTTTGTTAAAAATATCTGATATATTTATATATTAAAAACAAAAATATATGTATTATTTAAAAAAACGGGTAAACGGATCCGGATCCTGTTATTAGACTCGGATCCATATCCGTTTTTCTGGACAGGATTCGTATCCAACCCGGATCCGCCGGGTCCAAAAAATTAGGATCCATATCCGTAAAAACGGATACGGACTCGCGGATCCGAGACGGGTCCAGGATCCGTTGCCAACTCTATGTCCATGTGTCAACCTTACATAGTACGATTGAGGTCAGCAACTCATTATCTTTTTTTTTTTTTAAAAAAATGAATTAAATTTATTTAAACAAACTATTAAATTTAAATTTAAATCTAAATATATTATAATAATTAGCGATTCAGATGAGGTTCACACGTATGATAGATGATGTAATCATTGCATTGGTATCATTCTGTTTTAATATATAAAAAGTTATAGATTAAGATTAAGATAAGATTTAAAGCCGAATATCTTAGTGAAATCTTATCATATGTTAGTCAAAATTGAGATTTAATTTAATTTTAATTTTATTTTTATTTTTTAAATATCTAACCGGCAACCCTATTTATATGAATGATGGGGTACAAAAGTACAAAACATTCCTTTACCCAAATATTTCACAATTGTCGATTCCAAACACCCTGTTTCATTCGACCGACCTCTCTCTCCTTAAACAGCCAAAAGCCCTGTTCGACGACGTCTCTCTCTCTCTCTCAATACCATTGTTAGGGTTTCGTTTTTTTATCAGGTCAATTCTTCTTTCCCCTATTTTTTGTAGATTGTTTTACGTATTTAAATTTTGTTTATCTTGAGTTTTGGATTATTTTGCTGATTTTGGTTGAGATGTGCTTATAATTTTGCTAGTTTTGTTAGCCGACGAGATTAAGGCTTTGATTGATTGAGTTGTTTGAATTGTGTTGTAATTCCCAGTATTTGTTTTATTTCTTTTTCAAATTTGAATTGAGTTTGTGTTGTTGTTTGGGCGTCGCGATTTGGCGAGGTTATTGTGTCTGGTTTGATGGATTTGGGAAGATTGCTGTAGTTGTGCAGACTTTTGGGGCTGAATCTTAGATTACTGAAATTTTGATTCAAATGATTCTTATTATTTGAGGCAGAATTTTGCTTGCTTAATGAATTCTGATATTTGTTGGATTATGAGTTATGTGTCAATTTTCGTTTTGAAAATCCTGAGTTTCGTTGATATTTGTTTGGGATGTATTGGTTGTTTCGATTTGAGTGGTTTGGGGCAGAATTGCTGTAGTTGTGCAGACTTTTTGGGGCTATTCTTGATTTCTGAAATGTTGATTCAGACGAATTCTTATTAATTGTGCATAATTGGCTGCTTATGATTTTAGTATTGTGGTGAAATTCTGATATTTGTTGGATTATGAGTTATGTGTCATTTTCGTTTTGAATCCTGAGTATTCGTTGATATTGTTTGGCGATGTTATTGGTGTTTCGATTTGAGTGGATTTGGAGCAGAATGCCTGTAGTTGTGCAGACTTTTGGGGCTATATCTTGATATTCTGAAATGTTGATTCAGCGACGAATCTTATTATTTTGGCATAATCTGGCTTGCTTAATGAATTCTTAGTATTGTGGTTGAAATTCTGATATTTGTTGGAATTATGAGTTATGTGTCAATTTTCGTTTTGAAATCCTGAGTTTACGTTGTTATATTTGGTTTGGGATGTTTATTGGTGTTCGATTGAGTGGATTTGGGGCAGGATTGCCTGTAGTTGTGCAGACTTTTAGGGGCATATCTTTGATTTCTGAATGTTTTGATTCAGATGAATTCTTATTTTCGGGCAGAATTTGCTTGCTTATGAATTTTGTTATTGAGTTTGAACATTTCTATATTTGGTTGGAATTATGAGGTTATGTGTCAATTTTTCGTTTTGAAATCCCTAGTTTCTTGGATATTTGTTGGGATGTTATTGGTGTTTCGTTTGAGTGGATTTGGGCAGAATTGCCTGTAGTTGTGCAGACTTCTGGGGCTATATTCTTAGATTTCTGAAATGTTGATTCAGCATGAATTCTTATTATTTGTGGCATATTGGCTTGCTTATGAATTCTTGTATTTGTGGTTGAAATTCTGATTTTTGTATTGATTTTTCCGTAAGATAGAGATTTCGCTTGCTAGTTGCCTTCAAAATGGCCAGAAACATATATATAACCCTTGTTTTTGGTCATTTTAAAACAGTTGCAATTCTACTTTGATGGCATAGGGAACTTTTGGGAAACAAATTGAAGGATGTCAGCAGAAGATGGAGGAACTCGACTTGAAGAACATGGATTTAATGAAAAAGTGGTCTTAAGGTGAATATAATCATCCATTAATCAGTATTCCAAAAATCAGTTTATCTTCTAGTATTATGCTGCTGCTTTTCCTAAACAGATGCTTACGTTTTATGAACATTTGAATGCAGTATCAAACTAAATTTCGATATCCTTCTGCTATATACATGGAGAAACTCAGAGCTGAGTTTGGAGGGCAGTTGGAGGAGGAKGATGATGATGTGGAGCACMGTAATGATGACGTGTGGGTGAGGCGTGTGCGTTTATTTGATCGCCAAAAACATCAGGAGTTCTTAAAGAATCTTCTCAGGGAAGAAAATGCTGTCGAAGATCTTGAAAGCTTACTCGCAAAGTTAAAGCAAGTAAAAGGAAATACTGGCAAAGATGTTGAACGCATACAAGCAAAGATCAAGCTAGCAAAGAGTCTCAGGGAAGCTGCTTAACTCAATGTTGTTGAGTCATAAAGTTACCAGATTACTTTCATTTGAGTTGGGGTTATATTTGATTTTAAATGTGTTTTTTCAAGTATTTTGGTTCATGTATTCCGTATTTGATGTGCAAGACAAAAACAAGGCTATGCAAAACTGATTGAGATCAGCTGTGTCTTAGTATCTGTGTCATGTTAAAGCTGTGCAATAAGAAAATTAGCTGTACAACTTCATGTGCTTTCTTTCTCCTCTACTACGGAGTATATTAGTTGTATACTTGTATATTTGCTTTCATGGCCATCAGGCAGCAAGTCACTAAGCCAGCATTGTTCTCCCCATATTGTTCGTTGCCATACGACATTTCAGCATCCTGATGCTGGCTGAGGCAGTAGTCCCGAAACCTCATTGAGGTGGTGAACGCTTCATACTGTATCTTTTCTTGTTTCTTTAATTAAGAGATTTGACATGGAAAACCTTTCAAGATGCAGGAATTGAACATCTTAATTGAAGTAGAACTCTAATTTTTATGAGTCAAGCTACTTGGCTAACTGTTAGCTATTTAACTGAGTAACATGTTAGAAGACAATTATATCCTTTAAGCATTGCTCTGTTTGGGAGACTAATCTGGGACAGCAATTGAGCAATATTATCATCAACCAACCAACAACTGAGTTGACTAGTTGAGTTCTGAGCTTTTCACTGCAGTATAATCCCGCTTCTGACTTGCAAATTTGTCAATTGTACATGAACCATGAACCAGCCCCACCACCGCTGCCGCCGCCACCGTCACCGCCAACAACCACCCCAGTTGAACCACCATCCCATTCATAGCACCTTGAGCGGAATCTAAACAACAACCATTCGAACCACCACTCCATTCGAACAACCACCCTATTCGAACCTCCTTGAGCCCAATCGAAAACACCACCTTGCAGTCGAACCACAATTCCCATTCGAACAACAACCACAACCAGAAACCGTTAACCACCACCGCAAATTCCAATCGAACAAAATTGACCACCACCGCAAACCACCTGCGTGAACTTGATTCGAACCCTTCCACCACCCAATCGAACCACATAAGCCATAAATTGTGTTGTTAGGGTTCGATTTTGTTTTCTCCACACCACCGCGAACCACATACTCCTGCCTTTTATTTTTATTTATTTTTGATAAGATGTTTTTACCTTCTACTCCCTCGTTTCAAATTAATGTCAATAACGAGAATAAATTTGATTCAAGTAGTATTTGAATTAATAATGTTATCGTGCCCATGTCAAAGCTACTTTCTCCGTTTCATAAAAATTGTAACAAACTCATTTACACGGAATCTACCATGAACCACCACTACCAAGCTCCAATCGAATCTCACCCAACCATCAACGACCAACCACGAGACAATCCAAACCAGAATCGAATAGCTTTGCACGAATCTCCCTAAATTTAACAAGCCCCCACGAACCAACCCAGAATCAAATACCACTTTCCGAACCTACATGAACCCCATTTGAACCCTAATCGGACCCATTGTTGAACCCCTCCAACCCCAATTAACCGTGGCAAACCTCCAACCGAACTCATGAACCTATTGCGAAACCCCCACGTCAATAAAACTCCGCTGGCCCCTAATCAAATTAAATTCACAATTCACAAATGTTAGGAGTTGGTAGTGTTAAAGGTGGTGATGAACTGATGATAGTTCGGTGACATTAGTGTTGGTAATAGCTTCTTTTTATTTTGGTGGTGTTAGTGGTGGTGGTAAAGGTGGCGATGTAGAAGAGAGAGAGTATGTGGTGGTGATCGGTTAAGTTGGGCGGGTTTAATTATGGGGCATTAATTTTAGATTAGGTTAGTATAACCATGTTTTAAGCCAATTTAACAACGATAAATAGTCTTTTTAAACCTTAAACAGTAAAACTTATCATATGTGGTAAAAAAATACTCCATAAGTTTGTCAAAATAAATTTGTTGCAATTCAATTCTCACTAAATTTCCATTTTGGTTAATTGTTGCCATTTCTTATGAAAATATCTTCATGACACATTTGCAAAACTTATGTCATGTTTTGTTAAAAGGATCCATGTCTGGTGCACCAGAAACCATATCCACTTTTGTCTGCCATGACTGAAAAATAAAACCAGTCAGAGCCATACTTCCATATGCTACAATGAAGGACACTTAATGGGTACAATAAATACAGAAGAGCTCAGAAGGAGAGATATACACTAAAAGAATAAAATTTGTACAAAATTGACTATGGACGATGAATAAGCATGATCAACTATAAACAACGAATGAAAACCCTCCCATAGTCACAGTGCTCCAGCTGCCCTGAGGCGAAACTGGGGATTTTGATTCCAGGTATCATAACCTTGACAACCACCAGCACTATATCCTCGCCAGTCGCCACTGTCCATGAACAGAATAGCGCATCTCAAACATATATAGACCGAAAATGGATCTGAAAGTCTTGCCAGGACATCCAGAATACGCCTTCTTTTGACTGTTCAAAGTAATTAGTTTTTTCAAACATCTTGTAACCCATTTATGCAATATCAACAGAACACAGATTTGAAAACAGTTTTATATGCGTTATAAGAAATCGTAGAAGCAATAAGCCCTAATTTATATGAATAATTATTAATTAGTAATCAAACAGAAGCAAAAACCTGGGGAACATGCTTGAGTTTATGTTTCATCCTATCTGTCCACTCTGGTGATGAATCTGACCATGAAGTAGCAAATGCTGGTTTTCCAATCATCAATAATAACAGGCACCCATTCACCCTGAAGATCACACAAATGAATGTTCTAAGTTTGCGATATCCAATTGGTAAGCAAACAATAGCATAATATACAATAACAGAGCAACAAGAAAATTCTAGGAGATGAAGCGCCACCAATAAGCATTAACAACAATTACAACAACAAAAATGGCAAAGGTTCAAAGTGACTTTTTATCAAGAAGCCTTCTGAATTKTGATCAAGTTACTCTAAGAATTTGACATCGTATAATCATTAAAAGTCAGCCAAACGGTCTTCATTCATAACTTTATTCTGCTTCAAAAAACTGTTTTGATGATATAGCGAAAGTGCAACACCAGGATATAATCCCATGTTCAACACTAGGACTGAGTCTATGTAAAAAATGAGCTGAAGGCGTAATTAACATACCCTTAAAGGGGAATCAGCCCAATGCCAATTATCGTCAAGATGATCAACCATTTTATAGTCAGGTACACCCACATTTGCATGAAGAGAACCAATCTCCTCTTCACTCATGACACTCAAGCACCTTCCCCAGAGAAAAACGCCCATCACATGCATTTTGGATTCAGCTCCTTCACTATCAGACCTACCAAATGTATCCACATCAGTGGTTGGCCTAACACCAACCCAAACATACCTGCTGATGATTAGCGTTTATAATTCTAATCACTCTCGGATGAAAAAAGGCAACTGCTACTGTTTCTAGAATAAAGACGAAACTAAACAGTGCTAATGCCCTCTCAGGAGTACCAGCTGCATGATGCCAAAACAACCTTGAAAATTGCAACCACTCTTAGACACAATCGAAGCAAAAAAACATAAAAGGCAATTCTTACGAACATACCAAGGACGACAGCTGCAGCCGAAGTAATGGCTCCCAGCCAATGTGCCTCCTTTGCTGTCAAGCCATACCAGATTGAGTACACAAGGAGCACCAACAAAGAGCCAAGGTACAGGGTCCCCTAATGTGAAACCCTGCATAGGTAAATCTACAAAAAGAAACACGGTCATAACCTAGGCGCAAATTTAAGTTGGCCAATGAGCAGAGAGAATGCAAGGGAGCTTGCCTACTGGATTGAAGAGGATACAATTCATTTAGATTCAGTGGTTCTGGTAAGCAAGCCACTGGGCCGACCTCAACACAGTCTGAGTAAGCATATTTATACGGCCTTCTCACGTACTCGTCTACGTCTAAACCATTACCTGCAGAGGCAGAGGCGTGAACAAAAGTAAGAATGAGGAGAATGTAAATGAAACAAACATATTGATGCAGGTAGCAGTCAAAGGAGAGCAAAAACAGACATTACCATTAAATAGCATTTGACAGATAAAGAGCATATTGATGGCTAAAGCAATAGCAGATACACCAAAAAAGAATCCGGAAGGTTAATATCTCTGGGACACAGTAGAACCTGCTGTAACGTAGACAGCACAGAGTTCATAGGCGCAGAGCAATGCGACAGCGAGAAGAAGGAAAGCAACAGCCCCTGCAGAGAAGAGGTAAAGTAATTAAAAGGAGCATTGAAGTGGTGGAAGAAAAGGAAGCAGTGGACGTACTAGAGCTTTGAAATCCAGTTTGCCACCAAAGCATGATAGAATAGAAGGCGAGAAGCAGAGCAGTTCCAGCCATAATAACTGCGAGGCCGATGATATCTCGGCCCAAGATAACAAGTAACCAGGACCCCAAGACTTAGCTTCGGGAGTTAGAGAAGGAGTTGAAAAGGCGTTCTGATCCGAAGGGTAGAAATGAACTGATGGTTAAAATAGAAATGTCGAAGTAATGAGGAGAGTCATCTTCTGATCATCTCCTTTTGATTACTACACATTTATTAAAACAAGTTGGGTTAATATCGCTTTCTCGTCCTTGGCTTTAATAAATTGTGGTTGTCATTTGGCATGTTTGGAAAGCAAGAATTAACAACAGCATTGTAACTCCATTTTTAACTATCTCATCCTTTCATCCATGGACCATGATTACATTGCTACTTATAATGCTTTATAGTCCAAGGTAAAGGAGTTGACTAAACCTCCAAAATGGAAGCTTCCTCCACAAGGGTCTCACAAGCTAAACACTGACAGAGGATGGAAAACAATTGGACAAGGTAAAGTAAACCAGACACAAGATGAAAGCTAAGAAGCCGCACACAGCGACACCAGTGCAGCAGCACGACAATGACACTATTGCCCCATAGAAACAGCAGATGGGCATAGCAACAGTAGCAGCCGCAGGGCAGAAGACAGCCACAACAGCAACTAGACACAGCAGTAGGTCAAAGTTGTAATCTTCTTGCATAGATGAAATCAATGGAGACCAGAGAAACTCACTAAGAGTTTGCTGATCACTAGCAAACACATATTAGTTTGACCATACAAATTTTATACTCAATCAATCAAAGCCTTAATCCCATAAGTGGGGTCCGCTAACATGAACCAAATGTGATTATTTCGGGAGGTCATCCACCAAATTTTATACTTTATGAGGTTATGAGAAACACAATATGTCAACATGATAATTTTGTATCACTCAAGTATAATTGTTTATTATTACCCTTAATAAAAGGGAGGTAAGGCATAGAGGTAGTTTAATAAATGAAACAAGAACAATTCTCAATCACTAAGTAAATACTTGGAATATTCCAAACTAATGAAGATATGAGCTAATCTGTCAGCTTAAATCTGAATGAGGGAAGGTAAGAGCTAATAAATTACGAGTAAATCTACTCATTACTCAATAATACAGCACTGCATTTGAAGTAAAACAAAAGGATTAGAAAAGTTTACATGATTTTTCATTAACATGAACTGCTTTCCAACATTGAACAAAAAGATAAATATAATAATTAATCACTATAAATTTATATAATCATGAGTTCATGATCAAACTAAAGTAACATATATGAAGTGATGTGTTGTTGCATATATGATGCTCTGTATTTGACAATTAGGATGTATACAAGTTGCTGCTTCAATATTAGAGTAAACATTAGTTGTAACTGTGACTCATGAATAATGCTTTAATGAAGAGAAACCAACCTCAAGGGTTTTGCACACTCTCAACCTCTGGAGCATAGTTGATCTTTTGCGAAGTCACTACAAGCTCAAGCACACTGACACAAAACTGCCCTCGCATAATAGTAAGCATGTAATAGTTCCCGCTCTTCAGATGTGCCCAAATCTGAGCCAATATTATTTGATTATGTTAACCTTAGTTAAGAGGAATAAAAGCATATTAAAAAGTCTCACATTGCACATGAAAATCATAGTTCAACCTTCCTGCCTAGTTCCCACATGAATACTCTTCTTCTGCAGGTTAACTCTCTTTTCTTCCAGGTCCAAGAAACTTATCCACTCAATTCTTAAGAATTTTACTGGTGTAAATGTGTAATAAAGCATAGAATACATTAAATAGCAGTAATTTAAATGAACATAAATAGAATTAGTAATTTCTGAATACCTTTGGGGCAATACCAAGTTGAATGAACCTTGATGATTGCGGTACAATGAACTATGCCACTCCTCAACCCAAGTCTGAAATCTTCTTCAGAAGGTTCAGCCAGCAAATCTCTAGAGCGTACAATGACAGGCAATTTAAGGGAACATAGTGCTAAAAGGGTTTAAAACCACAGATTGTTGCCAAACTTCCTATCTATCAATGTAAGCGTATCAAAGGACCCATTATCGTAGTCCAAATTGAAAACATTATGAAGTTGAAAAGAACTGAAACAGAAACATAACACTAATTAGAGTAACTTTTAGTAAAAGAAAACTCAGATGAAATTGATAGCACCAAACCATAAGCCGTAGAGAAAACTGCACATTTAAATCCCAAAAAAGAATCATCAATTCAATTATTAGTCAATCAATCAAATATTGAATTTAAAAATCATAAAAATGGAATAAAAACACTTACCAGAGGTAGCTGGAATTATAACACCATTCCTATGATCATACAAGCCCCAATTAGAACAAACACAAGCAACAAAGTGAGATGCACTCAGATTATGTAACTATATTAATGTATATTTTCTGGAATTAATAAGAGACATCAGAAGTCTTTGATTGATTAAACAAGGGAAAGTAAAACATAAGCATGACTTGAGGCCATGAGTCTCCTAAACAGAATTTTCTGAATGCCTTGAACCTGGCCTCTACTACATTCTCAATATATGCAAATTACAATTCACATGTGCCTTTTCCTAAATTGTTAGATAAACCTAGAATATAAAATGACTTCCTAACTTTTCCATTCTCTTGATTAGTGACTTCCTTCTTCAAAGATCTTGTCTGGTTCTTCATGCATGTGACTCTGATATTGTTGTGTGGTATCTACTTGCTAAGCTGCTTCTTCTCTGTGAAAATCCAACTGGTAACACAAGTACAGTGGCCGTTGTGAATCATGGGACAGCGCACAATAGGCAATGAGTTCCTGCCATCTTCCTCTTCTTCCTCTCTCATCAGTTCTTCTCTCAACATGCAGCGATCAATGTCATTTTTGGAGCCACTGAGGTACAAATGAGCAGGCACGTAAGGGTGGATTCTCCTTGCATAGCCAGCATTATTACACGCGACGAAATATGTGAAACACCGTAGCCCTGTCAGTGCATTAACATATAATAACCGAAACCCCTCTTTGATTATGGAGACCCCTTTTGCAAGAAACTTCAAAGCTCTTTGATCATCATCCAGCAGTTGTCCAAGCGAATAGGTTATATATCGCAGCCCTTCATAGATCAGACTAGGTTCACCAACAAATATCTCCATTAAAGTTGCATAGACACTATTTGACTTAACCACAAGTACAAATCCAAACCCTTCTGTGGACGAGACAAGATGAAAGGACCTAGTTGCTGCAAAATCTTGGGTGTACTCGAAAAAAGCCAAAGATGGATCAGTCTGCCAATCTCGTATACAGATAATTGTTGATGAAGCACTAATCCACATGTAATTATTACCCAGGCACATTTTGCTCTTGATTTCTTGACCAACAAATTTCCCAACCTCAATGCAAATTCCAGTCCAAAAAGAACGGTCACTCAAATGCCTATACATCATTATCGAATCATCACGCCAATGATAAACAACCATAGTCATGCAACATGTTATACTTTCTCCACTATGACAACCATGAATTGAGTTTCTTAGGACTAATTGAATATCCGGCAAAATTTTTGTTTCTCCCGATAAAACGTGATGATAATATATAATTGAAGATTCCTGATCATCCTTTTCTCGAATCAATAAAACCCATCCATCAGGACCAATGTCAACAATGTAATCATTCAGTAGAGTGTTACGAATAAACCTGTTTCTTGAAAGCTCAAAAACTCGGCATCTAGGTATGGATAAATTGTAAAAGGCAGCTTTTACCTCCTGTCTGTCCACATAATCATCAACATGATCATCATCATCATCCATCTCATCCATCAACCACCTCTAAAAAAATCAAGAAAACCAACAAAACCTTAATAAACCCAACAAAACGCATAAACTTTTACTCTAATATAATGCATGTTTCATTTTTAAAAAACCCAACAAAACGTTAATTCAAAATCAAATACAAGTACCTGATAACGTGATGGTAGTGTGTAATCAGCACTGCTCAACTTGTAATTCTCCATTTTACAATCTGGGCAATCATGACAAATCGCATGTTTGATCAGATGCAAGAAGTACCCATAATCATTCTTGAAGACGTCATCAAATGATTGTAGTAGCTTTTCCAAATTGTTAATAACTGGTAAGTTATATGCAATTGGATAACTCAAATTTAATTGCGAAATTAATTTCAAAAAATCTTTGTGTTTGTTTTTGAAATCATCATCGGCCATGTTACGTTTTACAGAAATGAATTGCTGCGATTTGCGAAGAAGAAGGGTCTGAGGATTCTGAGCGTATATTCGAGTGTTTTTTGTTTGGTTTTTTTAATGGTGATAGCAAATTATATTTATCCGTTAACTAAACTAGGGATTAGGGAAGTTATGAAAGAATTGTTTTTAACTAAACTAGGGATTAGGGAAGTTATGAAAGAATTGTTAGAAAATATCCTATAATACGAGTACATTTGAAAGACATCATTTTTTTGTTTGTTTTTTTTTTTTTATAGCAAAAAGGCATGTTAGATTAACAAATATTAGATAAACCCACAAAACCATGGACTTAAATTAATTTTTTTGCCTATTACTATATAATACTATAATGTGTTTATATATGAATTTATGATGGTACATAAACCCACAAAACCATGGACTTAAATTAATTTTTTGTGGACCTTAATTAGTTGGTTGTAGTTGTACAATTAGCGTGCATAAAATTATTTTAGGGTTATGTTAGTAAGGTCCTAATCTTTTGAGTTGAAATAAACTGAATTAAACTAAAGTTGATTGATGTAAGTTGAACTGAACAAAACTGAATTGAGTTGAAATAACTAAAATAGAAGTGAGCTAAAGTAATTGAACTAAGCTAAACTGAACTAAAGTTGGTTGAAGTTGTCTGAACTGAACTAAAATTGGTTGAAGTGGCTTGAACTGAACTGGAGTTGGCTAAATTGATGTTGGCTGATGATAAGTGGCTTTTAGGGCCACTTATTGAACTCATTTCAATCTTAATTGAGCCTTAGTTCAATGGTTTTTATTGCATTTTTGTCCCATTTTAGCTAAATTGCATCAATTTAATGTTTTCTAACCTTAGTTGGTGAAACGATGCAATTTTATGTTATTTCAAGTGATTTAGCATCTACTTTGAGATTTTGACAAGTGTTTTGTAGGCGTCAAAATCATTTGAAGGAGCATTGGCGGCTTAGGAAGCATAGGAGCAAGGATGCAAGGCTCGGAAGCAAAGATGAGAGCAAAAAGAGAAGGAAAAGGGCAGAGGAGCGACCTCTGGAGCGATCGCTCCTAATTCCTAAGGCAATGTTCCAAGACCTAAAGAGCGACCCTGGAGCGACCTTGGAGCGACAAAGGGGTGGTCGCTCCTCACATGGAGGAGCGATCGCTTCTAAGGTGCCCATCTAGTAGCTAAGGAGCGAGCATGAGAGGGACTTGAGGAGCGAGGGTGGAGTGACCGCTCCAAATTGGAGCGACCAGAGAAGGAAATCCCTTCGACTAGGGTTTTGCTAGGAGCGACCGCTCCTCTTCCGAGCTGATTTCTCTTGTTTTTGGGCCCATTTTGCCTCTTGTATATATAAGTTTTTGCTCATTTAGAAAGGGACTTCTGATTTTCACATTTATTACACTTGTTCTTGAGCTTAGGCCGAGGTTTTTAGAGAGAGAAACACATTTATTGCTTTACTTTGTAACCAACTTGGGTATTTGTCTTTCATTTCAATCATTCAATACAAGCTTTTGGTATCTTTTCTTCAACTCTTCTCATTTATTACTTGGTTACTTGCTTTTGATGCTTGATTATTGTTAGTTGTTAGTACTCGTTAGTCCTTATTACTTGTTTATCTTGCAATTTGAGTAATTAATCATGCTTAATCCTCGTTTAGTGTTTACTTCATGTTTTATTGCTTCAATCTCTTTGATGTGTGAGTAGTCCTCTTTCTACGGTTTGTGTGATGGAAATGTTTGAATAATTAGGGGTTTTGTCTTGACAATGAGTGAAACAAAGGGAAAGGTGGTCTTTGAGTGTTGTGAGCACTAGATTAGCCCCTGATCAAGGTTATTCTTGATGTTGGTTTTCATACATGCTTTGTCTATGAGTTTTTGTGTGTTATCCATTCACCCCTCAAAAGACCACGGATATGATGATGCCTCGAGAGAGGATTAGAATGTTTAGAGTAGTTGGTTTGTTCTCGTTATGATGGTGGGTTGCTTGAGGGAGTAGTGGTCAGGCCTTAAGGGATACCATTTCTTCTTGATTCAATACCAATCTCTTGATTGGGGCCCTAACGGGACGACGAGAGAATAGAAGAGAGAATGACTTCCTTTACCGGTTTTTACTCATTAGGCGAGACTCGATCACTCAATTTGTTTGGCATTTCTGGATCACTAACCCTAGATCGTTTAGTTAATTGAATTAATTTTAATTGCTTAGTTATGACCATTTCTTACAATTCAAAAATCCTTAGATCCTTGCCTAAATTCTCAATCACAACATTGCTCCTAGAGTTCGACACCCCCATTATTCTACAATTGGGGTTTTGGTAAAGGTACTCAAAACACCTTGATCAGTTGAACTAAATTGAAGTACCATCGAATTAAGCACAGGTAAACATGATCGTCTTAACTCTCAACTATATCAATTTTTAAAGTTTCTAATTAGAAGTGATTAACCGATATAGTATTGGAAGTTGGATCAATGAAGTTCTAGTGGTAATAGTTAGGATGAGAGTTTAAAATAGGTCATAAATTTGAATTCTTTCTACATTTTTTTGACAAAAAGGCCTAAGCGGCAAATTAATTATTAATCAAATTTGCCTCGACGAGGCTTACAAGCTCCGTTGGCACCTCCTCCGGCCACACTTTACATTCACTGAAATTTGCACTCAATTTGGCTAGGGAATGAATTACACAATTACCAATTCTTTTGACAAAAGAAAACTAAAAATTAGAACAATGAGACCCAAGTTTCCTAATGTCATCAATGATTTTACCAAAGGAAGTATTCTCGTTGTGACCCTTTGAAAGATATGAAAACACCTTCAAGTTAAATATTAAGCGCAAATCTCATAGAATAGGCCTTCATGATGTCAACGTTGAACGATCCTTCAAAGCCCGAACAAGTGGCCACCACCACCTCGCAGTCAAGTCCCGAGCAACACCACCCAACCCAACCTTTTCATCCCCGATTAAGGCAACATCAGAGTTAATTTTGTATACTCCCATACGAGGGGCACTCCACTCCGATGGTAGGGAGGTCAAAGAGACAACCTCCCTCTCCAAATCTTGCACCAAAGCACACTCGTCAACCAGCCCCTGCACCTTACGAATCACTTGCTCCACCTTCTGCCACTTCCCCTCAAATACCCAAGTGTTACAACGACACCAAATACCCCAAAGGATACACCAAAAAAAAATCCCACAACTGTTGGTCTTTGAAACGAGTCCCCAACATATTACAAAAATCCCCAATTGTCATGCCCTCTAAATCATCAACCTGCAAGCATAACATTGAGAGGTAGTAGACCATCTTCACCTCTCTACACTCAAAAGGCAAGTGAGCTGAAGTTTCCTCATGTTCCCTGCACATTGGACATAAGCAATCAAGACTAACTCATCGCAGTCGTGAGATAGATCGAGAGACAATCCCAACCGTGTGAACCCAAAAAACCCTCAGATAGCCATATGATCGAAGCAAGGGTCGTAGCTGGGACTCGTAAATGAAACCCCCCGCTCGAACCTCCACCGCGAGACACCACCACAAGCGAGAAGGCGAAAAGAGCTTCCGCGTCAATCTTCCTTAAGCTAAACATCGACACCAAACAAAACTCAGAGGAGGGATTGGAGGGGACTCATCACCGGTGATAAGGTGATAAGTAAGGGTCGTAGCCCCGCCGTATTCGGCGAGTCCCCTCTTGGGCCACGCACGAAAAAAAATAAAAAAAGGGAAGAGGGGTTGTGTCGGTTATATGAGAGGGAAGAGGTCGGGAAACGAACAGAGGGCAAAGAGGATGGCGAAGGGTTTAGGAAAAGGCGACTAAAACCCTCAAATGGGGCATTAGAAATAGACAAACTTTTATATGCAACATGCCACACAAAATTTTATGGTGTGGCCAAGGATAAAATTGTAAAAATACCCTTTCAAGTCTATATACAAGGATAAAACCCTACCTCCCTCTCTCATTTACAGTCGCTTCTCTCACTCTCCCACCTCCTTCCACTTTTTCTCTCCTCTATTCCATTTCCATTCGCACCGCTTCAACCTCATCCGCTTTCTCTCAACTTTTTCTCTCCTCTTCAACCTCCTTATAATTCGCTGAGATGATGATGACGTTGATTGGGAGCTCGTGGAAGGAGATCTACAACGCAATCGTCGAAGATGACGAGGACGAGGACGAGGACGGCGAAGATGACGAGGACTAGGACGACGAAGACGAGCTGAGGACGGCGAAGATGACGCGAAAGATGATGGCGTAGAAGTGTGGCTTTGCCGGAGATATCTCAGCAAGTGTTTTTTATGATGATGATGAGTTGATGGTGATGAGATGATGGTGAGTTGCTATGTCGTTTTGTGTTGAGTTGCTATCTCAGCAAGTGCTTTGTGTTGGGATCTTAGCAAGTGCTTGTTGTTTTCTTTGAGTTAATATATTTATTTATAAAAGTAGTTAATATATTTCATAAAAGTACCGCTTCAACATCTGAAATTGGGTTTGTCAAAAAATTGTGTACCTCTAAAAGTTTGAAGAGAAATACATATACCAGAATTTCACCCATATAATTTGACAAAAGATGATATATAAATAAATATGTAAAATCAAAAGCATAATTGAAGTGGTATTCAAAACACAAAAATGTTACAAAATAATATTCCCTTTGTTCCACTAAATTCATGCCACAAGGAAAATTGACACTATTCATTAGTAGTGAGAATCTTCTAATTTCTCGTAAATATATAAGAATGAATATGATCAAGTGGGGTCTTGTTAGAATCATATTAATAAGTAGTTTATTAAAATCCAATTTTTGCAATTTTTACTCATCTACAATTAAAGATATTTCACTTGTAAATTGTGTATTGACAAGCGTGTAAAGTAGAAGTAACATTAATTTAGTGGAACAGATGGAGTATAAAAAAATATCAAAGAAAGAGAATAAGGAGAGGGAGATAAAAATCACATCATAAAATGTCAATTTACCAAGAAGATGAAAAGACTAAATAACAATAGGTTTAACATGAGACACATGGTATATTAAGAGGCATGACACATGTCGCTATGAGATTAAACACTTAACACTCACAATAGTTGAAACCTCCAAGAGGTTTTTACTCTTGCCTCATCAACCTCACACAAACCCCATCTCATAACAAATCCCTCTCCAACAGTAGTTCAAACCTTTTAGCGGTTTGTTGGTTGCCCATTATAAAACCATATTTTATATTTATATTTATCTTTACCTAACATTGTTTTTTTTTATTTATTTTATACCTCATATCCTACCTAAATTTCTTATCACCCCATATATACAAACCCCTCTCGACTTTCAAACCTCATCAACTATCCCTAACAATAAGTGATTTGAAAATCAAACCTTACACCTGACACACAAACCCCATGACAAACTCTTCTTCTGAATGCCCTTAGAGAAATTACTTATTGAGGAGATGACACATGTCATTTTATACTCCCTTTTTATGTACTCCATACTAGTAATAGACATTGAAATACATAGTAATTT
>SNQN01000133.1:100369-157667 GCA_008642245.1 Bassia scoparia
TCGACACAAACTACTACCACTTTAAAAAAACTTTAAAACAGTAACAAAAAACATGCCATTCAATTCCAAGCCCCCACAGAATATCTTACCCATATCCAATGAAATAAACATAACAAACTTATCACAAAATCCATTAAAAAATCTCAAACTAATCGCAAAACCTATGTCCACACACCACTACAAAGCACTATCATCATAAGCAGTCCCCACAACATCACACAACAACAATGCCTAATTCCAAATTCACTATCACCCAAATATACAACAGGACTAACCATAGATTGAAAATCAACAACCAGCCATCAAAACCTCACATCTTCCAAATAACAAACATGACCACCCACGAATCACACATAACTCACCCCAATCCTAAACAGCATATGAAACAAATGAACACATTCGAACCCATACTCTAAAACTCCAGAAATACAAATCCAACACATCAAATCAAACATAAGAAAACAAAACATCATTAATCAGAAAAACAAAAAGAAACCAAAAAAAAACTACTCAAATTAATATATAATCAAAGCCAATAAACGAATGATACATCTAGCATCTCATTCACAGCAGCGCACACACAGCAACATCATTCAATCCTCAAACAGCCTCAAAACGCCTCTTCCAAACGTCGCAACCTATTCCCGGCACTCGACAACATCCCACATACTGCACCCCCTTCTCTCTCCTCCATTCTCTGCATCCCCAACACAACAATCTGAACACTAATAACAACTAATCAGTATTCGAATTCAATATAAATAAGAAATAATGAAAGAACGATGACACCCAAAACCAGATCATGTCCAGCAAACTATGTCAATTTCTCAAACGTAATACCTCACCCCTTAGAACTTCAACATACCATAACTATTAGAAAATCCTAATGCCCATACTTACGCCTTTCCAATAATTCGCTCAGATCCTCTAGCTCTGCTATTCGTTACAAGTTGGAATTCGAGCTTAGATAAGATCATACCGGTCATCTCTTCGATAGTTACTTGTTAG
The DNA here is from genome assembly GCA_008642245.1 of Bassia scoparia. NCBI lineage: Eukaryota > Viridiplantae > Streptophyta > Magnoliopsida > Caryophyllales > Amaranthaceae > Bassia > Bassia scoparia. Next base: position 101,378 of record SNQN01000133.1, read on the forward strand.
ATTAAGCAGTAGAATCAAAAAGATTGAATTAATTTTTTTTTTCATTTTAGTTATTATTTGTAATAAAAAAGGAAAAAACAATATTAAATGCAAAGAATAAATTTAAAAGAAATATAAATAATATAAAAAATATAGTATAATGACAAATGCCCCGAATTATTTCCTTGCTATTCACCTACTTCTCATCCTCCCGTCATCACCATTTCCCGCCGATTCGCTTAACCAAATCGTATCGGTTTTCATGGATACTATTATTGACAATCTCATTTTTAATCATTCTTACTTCAAGTCACGCTATATAAGCATAACGACAATAGACTGTTAAATTCATATTATCAATTGATTCAGTTAATAATCATTCTTTAAAAAAACTCATTAACAATGATGAGTATAGTTCATTAACTTCAAACCGTACATTGATAACCATTGAACTGTAAGTTTCCCACTCTATACATCAATCAAAATCCGTAATATATACCATTAGCACACAAACATTTACGACTTACTAAAATCTTCCCAATGTTACGGACGTACTTTTTTTTCATACCCCATCACATCAAGACGACACCCACCTACTCATCCTACCACAACCACACCATGCATGATCACCATCCCACCGACCCAGCCAAAGCCAAACAACCGCCACCAGCATACTAATTACATTTTAAAAATATCCATTCCTATCAATGCATGAAAATTCATTCAAGACCATCTAATTTATTGTATTTCTGAAATAAAAACTGCAATATTTCGATTTGAATAGTAATTGATCAAAGAGTTTAGATGACTCAGATTGAGATGCAAGCTTATATTCTTATGATTTCAATTGGTTGTTTATTTTTTAATATGTCTTGTATGATTGATAACCTCTCGATGATGATCCGTACATCATATATTCTAGTTCTTCTTCAGAATCGGAATTAGGATATTTTATTTTAATTTGTACTAACATTTATACACTGTTAAAATAATAAAGCCTGAAACTTAGTACAGAATTAAAAGATTTTTCTAAAAAATCAAAATTTTTTCTAAAGTATTATCATAATAGATCAAGTGTATCCACCAAATCCGTGCCTAGCATAAATGTTGAATTCATTTTTTAATATTGCTTCTGAACCAAACTTTCAAATTCAGACCGATTTTTATGCTTATTTATTTCACTTCAACTCATCTACTAACTTAATTTATACGTTAGTCAAACAGTCAATTCATCTACTCATCACTTTCAGTCAATACATAATAATAGTAGTCTCTTACAAGGCTTGACATAAAATAAACCTAAATAACAAGATGACCTAATTCGACACATTTTTCAGCCAACATAATCTAGCATTCTCCTTGATCGCCAACAAAGTAACAAAAATGTCCTAATTATTTATGCTAAAACCCGTTACATTTTAAATCTCACCTATCTACCGCTCAAAGTCGTCAAAAATACTTAAACCAATCTAACCGTCGCGAACTATTATCGCTAATCACATCGTATGTAATCCACCAATCCAATTCCAAAGACTAATATATTACCCACTCAAATTCATAATTTTTCAACTATTGCAGTGTCCAAAAAACCAAACAACCATAAAAGAAAATGGTGACCAACTACTACTTTACATGTAATTCAATCCGCCACTATATAAAGTTCAGAACCTCCCAACAATCGTTCAGACTTAAAGCGATGTAGAACGTAAATTTAATTTCCCAACCCCCAAACCCACTTTTCCAAATTACTCCGACTCTTTTACATGTCACATCACTCGCAATTAGTATTCCCAAGACCACGTCTCATCATGCCCTTCATTCATTCGAAACTAAAATTTTCATCTCAACATTAAAATTCATTTCAGAATATTATATATAAAACACTTATTTCACATCTAGTTCAAATACATTATTCAGAAAAATATCCCCATATAACCTATTCTCACTCTCACCCCTACAAAAAAAGCATTTCCCAAGCTCATCCATAAATAAAAATCCCTAGCCAGACACTATACACAGTCACACTTCTCAACAGCATAATCAAATTCAAAACGTACCCTCTTTACATCGATGCCATGTTCTACCAGTTCTCTCAATTTTATCGACATACCAGATCATACATTGACTTTTTTTCTAACGTCATCACTCTATTCAGATATATGATTGTTTTTGAATCGTATAGGTATTGTGTTTATAACTTCGTATCTTCTTTGTCACAAACCCTTTCTAATGTGTAATCAGTAATATCATCTTCTTAAAACTGTATTTGAATTGAATGTTACTTTATTACATTTTTCGTGCTTGCCATAAGATAAAGTTACTATTAATCTGCATAATTCACTCTCTTGCCTTGTTCATACTTGAAAACATGCAATTTTGATATGGTCATAATTGAAATACATAATTTTTTTCATAATATGACGCCGAATATTTTAATTGAAGCGCACTCGTTAATAGTACATTATGACATCTGCAATGTGAAGATTGCTTACATTATATGAAATTTGTATGTTTTTAAATATTTGCTACTTCATCAATAATTACATTCTTAACAATACTCATAATATAACAATCATTTTAGATTCAATATCATTCTAAAATTGATCTACATTAGAACCGCTTCCACGATTACTATCCATAGCTCCACTATTTACCTTCACAAGAATTTATATATGGCTTGCATTATAAACAACCTATTCTCAATTGTTTATTAATGTTAATACTTTTAAAAATTATTTAACTTATCATGTCCGATCTGAAATCTCTGATTTAAATAATCATCTTTCAATCACCATCTTCCCCATATATCGCTTTCTACGATTATAAACGATCAAATCACACTCTGTTCAAACCAAGATCATATACCTCAGATGATTACAAGCACTGCGTACCTCCTTCAAAGCTCTTACAATTTCAAAGCTTTCAGAACGAACTCTAGATCCAATTCCATCTTAACACACCAATCTTTGCTCGTTCATCACTCGTCCATCTCTTAAGTTCCCCCTTTCCTTTGACATATATTTCGTAACCCAATTAATGCCACTTATTGCCATCCTCTGCGATTACTTTCTTCAGCCCTCAGACACACTAACATGTCAACCGCAACCGAATAAAGAACTCCTAACGCTGAAGACCGCCAGAAACAATAAGACGACCATCAAGCCTTGACATCGATGTCTAATGTTTATAAGTTTTCGTTCCTTCACATCGGATGTTCTTATATTAGATCCTAATCAAACTGAACTCTGAAAATTACCCTAATAGCTAAAAAAAATATTAATCACTTTATAGATGATTGCATTTCCAACAATATCAATTATTGTGTTCATCAAGAAAGCAGCCGTAAGGTCTTTACTTATACGCTACCTCATAGAACTGGCTCAACAAAAATATCTATTCAACAATTTTTTCCAAATACAACAGCATCACCAAGTAAAGCTAAAGAAAAATCTTAAATCCCAACTCAAAAAATAAACAATGAAGCTCTTATAATCTCTATAATACTCCATCACACTCCCAGATTTCACTCCGAAAAGCTATCCTAATAATTTATCCGAAAAAAAAAAAACTTCCATAATATAAACTAAAAAAAAAATCTAACAATTAACCCAATAGAAATGTCTTTTAAACAGTTATTCCTAAGACTTAAACTATGTAACATATAATTACAAGATCATTGTCTAGAAACTGTATGCTTATCATGTGCTATAGAAATATTATTATTAAACTATTTTTAAACCATGACTTATGTATCGATTTTTTTGTTATTTATTTCTTGCAAATATATAAATTTATAGTTTTTTTTTTTTAACTAGATTAACTACTATCTATATTATGTAGTAACTAGGTATTTTAAACCACATAATAAACGAGAATCGATCCTATGATTTGGAACCGAGAGAATTTTTAACAACATGAGCTATTCCTCACTCTCTCATTTAGCTGAACTATGTATTGTCATTCTTTCACCTAAAACTAAGTAGCTTCCTTGATAGTTTCCATACCAAATGCCTTTGTTGAAATTTTGTTTTGTCAACGCTAAAATTGATTTGAAACTCTAATCATTTTAGACTCTTAAAACACTCATCATCAAACAATCTTAGAATTTTAACTAGTTGAAAAAAAAAACTTTAAAAAATCAGTTTAAATTTTTTGTTACACCCAAATAGAAAGTGTTGCATGTTTTACGTTACGGAGGGAGCACATCGTATCTAGACCTGCTAAACGTGTCGTGTTGAAAAATAAACGGGTTGAAAGTGTGTGACTCGAACCCGACCCGTTTAATTAAACGGGCCGAGAAGTATAATCTGAACACGACCCGCCTACCCGCTTGACCAGTGAACCCGTTTAATGACTTGTTTAAGTGTTTAACTATATACCTATTAATTTATTAAACTAAGAACTTGTGATTCTGCTGCCTATGTCATACATAAAAATTCTGCCCTTGTAGGACTTATAATAGTAAATTAAACCTGTTCAATACTTAAACAACAACAATTTAAATAGGCAAATAGCCTTAAACAACAATTCTCCGATCRGRACATAAGTTCCAAACAAACTTGAAGTCTAAATTTAAGAGATTAAAACAATACATAAAATCCATACCAAAGTTCAAATTGAACACATCATAATAATCAATGCAAGTGATTTTAAATAGCGCCAGGGATAATCTTTGAGCTCCATGATCATACATCCTCCACCGTCGCTTAGTTCTATCTTAATCCGCACATGAATTACACAACATACATTCAGCGTTCATCTCATTCCATTAGCCAAGTTAACAACCAACATAATAATATAGAAACTTATTAATAGATTTACTAGTAAATAAATTTTCAAGTTAAATTTCTTACCTTTTTAAAATACCCATGCCTTCACACAATCAAAGCTCGGTCCGTGTTTTGGATTCAAACGAACTCCTATACACATCTGCACTCTCCTCTCGATGCTAAATTTGTACAATTTGGGCCAGAATAATGACGTGGGAGTTCTCAGTTTTGGGGTAGTAAAATTTGTACTTTGGGCCAAAACATAATACAGATCCAACGCAACTATGGCTTGTGCTTAACAAGTAAACGGTTTCTACCCGCGGTTTGAACAACGAAATCTCGAACCAGTCAGTTTAATTAACGGTCGTGTGTTTCGTGTCATTTTTGCTAAACGGGTTGAAAGGCTTGACCCATAACCCTTAATAGCGGTGTCGGGTGTGCGGGCAGTGTAAGGATTTAGCAGCTCTAATCGATCAAACGACAAGGGGTAAAAGGTAATTCACATGGATAAGAAGCTACTCCCTCCTTGCCTTAAATAGAGGAGTAGGTTGACATTCCTGCAGTCAAAAAAACAAAAAAGAAAATAAAATCAACGCTTCAAACCCTCCCATTGACGGCAGTGAACGTTCTCAACAGGTATTAGTTGAGATTTGCTTTTGACTTTTGCTTAAACTGAATGACAATTTAAGTGAAAGTATTATAGTTAAAAATTTCATGTTGTATGGATATGAATAATTTCTTTAATTTATTTTTCGTTTTTTATTTTTTTATTTAATTTTTACTGCTTGTATATTAATTTTGCATGATTCTGGACGTCATGCTAGAGTAAATCATTACTGTCCATTAATGTATAGTATTTTTGATATAGAGTGACATTTTGCTTATCATAAGCGAAAAATGAATGGGTATTTCTTTTGTATTATAGCATGTATCGTAAGTACGTCTTTGAGCATTTGTATGCTATAATTTATACATGATGAATATAGTGATCAGTTGAAATTAGTGGATATGGTGTTGATTTGTTAATCGAGCAATTGGTATACTGGATTAGAGAAGGAAGATATATGTCTTTTGTGATTGTAATGTTGGAATATAACTCAATGCTTGATTCAAAGTTTCAAGAAAGTTTGGGTAGAAATTCTTGTAGAATGGGGTGGCTAACAATGAATCAATATGGAGAATCGAACTATCTTTAATCAGTTGCTGACATGAAGGGAAATACAAAATTTAAGTAATAGGAGAGAGTAGTGTTCTTTTTATAATTTTTGGATGGTCTGGTATGCATTTGTTAGAGAACTATGAAATTTGTACTGTTAAAAACTCGGTAAACTGACGAACTGGCTATGAAATACTCCAGCAGAACATTGATACATATATAGATTGGTTGTTGGTAAGAATTGAAGATCAATGTTTTTTGGTTTAATAACATGGCATGGAAGCAAGTGAACCTTGATACATCATATATGTACTGTTTTGTGGTAGAATTTGAAGTCAATGTGTTGGTTTAATACAAGTTCTGTGATGTGTGATTCTGGCGCTGAGATGTTGATCGAGTAGACATGGATATAACAATGTGTCTATGAGTGTCTCGAGTAAACCTAGACATTAGGCACTGACTAAGGATGTTTGAGGTCATTTGAAATCTGAATGACACTTTTTTTGGGGATATTTAGAGGAATCAGGAAATGGATCGAAGAGTGACGAAAAGATCCGCAGAATGGTGGGATTACATGGACATTAAAGGAGATAATCAGAGAGGCATGTCTCTCGCTATCTCCTGCAAAAGCTGTGTGCAGGATCCGGTGCAGTGAGTAGGGATTGAATCTTATATGACATCTACTCACGTTCTTTAAGCATAATCAATCAGTGTCGTCTCCTTCAATTCCAGCTTTTTTCTTATTGCCAGGAAGCCACCCTCTTATTCTCTTTGAGAAATGCTTAATGTGTTGCTGATAGGAACTTAAATTTGCCCGGAACGTATTTAAGGCTCCTACTAATGGCTGCTTTGCTGTAAAGTGGCGAACTGGGACAAACCGCATAGCCTAATGTCTGCAATCGTAACTACAGAGTGGGAAAAAATGTTCAACACGCCGACTGAAAATCATGGATCTGATCCTGCGTGTCTGGTTAGGAAGCCAGCAGTGCTGAATTCATTGTTGACTTATAAGGTGGATTGATCTTTTGTCTAGTGCATTGTGAGGAACGATATGAGTTTGAGATCTACTCCGCTGAAGATTTGGAAAGTTTTCGCCTGAGATGGTTCTTTAGTAAACGAAAGCTAATTTTAGGAGAGGGATCAGTTTCAATGGAGTCTATTGGTCACAAGTTCAAAAAAATTCTGATATTTGGATCTGAAGAAAGGTAAGGCATGGAAACATTATGGATTGTTGTTCAAAAAAAATCATCGTTGGGAAATGTGATGGCAGCTCTGCAACATCATCCATTGCAGGTTTGTCCATAAGTGTGAATGATATTGAATAGCATCATGCCATACACAATGCCAATGAGAACTTTGCATCCAGGACCAGAGACACCCCTGCGGAAAACATGAAACATCAATTTCCAGTTCGAAGCACTGCACAGTCGTCCAAAATGCAAAACAAAAGTCTGACCGTTCGAGTTTTATTCACTTGGGCAATGATTGGGATCGTGGTTCCAAACTGTGGAAGTTTCTTCTCTTATGATTAAAAGAACGGGTACTAGAACATTGTGGCAGTGAGCAAATATTACTTCTTCATATGAAGTTTTCCGTAGTTATACGAGCCTGTCTCCCTAGCGTGACTTTGTTTACATTTCGATTTGAAAAAAAGGAAAATATAGTTGGTTTCTAGCTTTAGACTGGGTCGGAAAATTTTTGTTGAACTTGTTGCTGTCATTTGGGGTATGTTTTTGAGAATGAGATTTTTTACATAATTGATAGTAGGTATGCAAAGCTTGTTTGTCAATCATCACATTATTAAGTTTTCTGTGTTAACGGGCTATTGTTATAACTGCATGTCGGTTTCAGCTAGCGTTAATCACGATGTAGCCCCATTGTGGTGCCTAGTGCTCAGAGTTGGTAGTTAGAGTAAGTGAGTAGTACGATTCAGGCTGGCCATTGTCCAACTCTTTTCGTGTTGGTGAGCTTGTGAACTAATGATTAGCCGCTCTATTTTCCAGCAGGTATGGAAGCTACTATAATTTATCTTAATAGGGAGATTAGTTTACGTAATGTTGTTGTATCAAGATTTGAAATTTGTTTAACTTTTGATCTGTGTTGGAATGTTAAATAATAATCTTTTGATTGCAGAATCGTACGATCTTAAGATTCACGCTGAGAACAATGACTACTAAAAGATTTGTTTGATACGAGATTATGAGGTAAGTATTCAGGGCTATTGGATAAGGGTTTTTAACTGCGGATTACAGAATGATGTGCATTGACTTGATAAGTTCTTAGTAAACAGCACCCTTAATTTTTTTGAAAGAACAATTCAAGAATACCTTTCTTTTCCATACAAGTTGTTTTTTTTTGTTTGTTTTTTTTTTTTTTGTGTCTCCAATAGAATGCAAATCAGAACTTCTAGAAATATAAGACTAGTCAAGTCATTGGCAAAGTGTTGCAACAGACTCAAGTTCATTCACTGCAATCATTGTCTTGAARAAATATGAGGTAGGCATGTGATGAGCATGACAATTGTCTTAAATGTTCCATTCCATTAGCCTGTATAGTCCATTATCAAATCTTTGCTGTGGTATACCTTCCTGGACATTTGCTTGAATCCGACTCCTCACCGTCCCCGCTTCCAGCAGGGGATGGAGCCATGAAATGATGCACATTTCGCAAATGTTATTGTAGATCCTCCCTGTCCTACTTGTTGTATCTACATGATGTTGTCAGCCGACAAGCTCGTCGTGACATTGAAAGTAGAAAGATATCCTTGTCAGTTGTCATGCACTGTTTTAACTGACCGGGCTACTTGGAGGATCATCTGCCTTTCCAAGGTTCTGATCAATGATCATTGTGGATTGTTTGTAGTCCACTCATTGGTGTGTGTTCAGTGGGACCAATAGGTCTATTATGGTCCCGGGACCATAATAGAATTTGCGCAGTGGGACGGGTATGTAGGAATAGAAATTGTTGCTCAGGCCCATGAGCTGGATGCCTGGAAGTCAATCTCCCATGGCCTGAACTGTGTATCAATCACTGCAACTACATTTTTCTTCTTTAGACTCTGTTTTTAACTCTTGGGTTGTTTCTCTTGTTGTACACTAAGCAAACTTTGATCTTGAAGAGTATCGTTGTACACTAAGCAAACTTTGATCTTGAAGAGTATCAAATCCGAGTGCACTTCAGACTATAGTGACCAATCAAGCTGTTATATTGATTCTTTAGGTTTAATCATTAAGAAGATTGAATAATAGAGCCTGAATTCCTGATGAAGGATGATAGTGCTAATTTTTTAATCATAAGACATATGTTAATCATAATAAATGAGTAGGAATTGAATATCTATCTATAACAACATATATAAAAGGCATGCCGCAACAAACATGATCGCCCACTGAGCTTTCGCACATTGGTATGAGACTGCCACGTGGATTCCTTTAAATAGCCATGTGTCATATTATAATAAAACTTTCAAGCCCTATCTACAATATCACATCTAGACAAGCCAAATATTCATTCGTTAAAAATCGCGACAAATGATCAATATTTAATCTAAATAAAGGTCCTGTTGCATCGATCGATAACTATTTTTTAGTTAACAACTAGAGTTATATATTCATGCTAAAAACTTTGATCTAACTTATCTTTTCAGTTTACCTACCAAAACTCAAAACAAACAAAATAAGTTTATTTTTTAATATAACATCCATTGGTAAAGCATGGTTGGTGCGACCGATAAACCTGAGGCTTTGCCTGGGCCACAAACACAGTTAATACCTTGAAAAGGCTTATGAATGCTTAAAAATTTGGAATTATCGTTTTTTTTTTTCCTTTTAAAAAAAACCAGTATGAAACAATTTTGGCTTTCAACTAATCATTTAACATAATATAAAAGCACTTGAAAACAAAATATAATTCTTTTAAATTTTATCGTTTAATATCAAGAAAAATATGAGTAATAATCCCAATTTAGAACTTTAAATCACAATTTAGGTTGGCATTTTCCTCTCTAAAATTGGTGAGACTACTAATAATCTAAAAGCATTTGTCTAATAAAGGTAATAGAAGATGTAAAGTGCTATAATAAGAAAAGAAAAAATGAAAAGATAAAGAAAAAGAAATAATTATGAGGATGGAAACAAAATAAGGAATCCTTTTCTTAGGAGGTGACTAGTGAACAGCTACCGTCCTCCTCTACACTGCCAATCCCTTCTACCTCAAATTTTTGCTTCCTCTTTCATTTAATTTCTTTTCAAAGCTTTGTTCCAGTTTCGTTTTCTTCCTATCCTTATCCTAGCGTGCAATTCCCATTTCTTATCCGTATTTGGTTTTAATCCAAGGGTTGTTTATGATGAATATTCTGGAATTATCTGTGAAATGCTTATGTACGAAATGTTATTGTATTGCACTTTCTTCATAAATGTTACTTGCACTGTTAAAGATCATGTTGTAAGAACAAGCATTCATAGAATAATTAAGATTGCTGTAAAGTTGTGTGCTAATTGCTTTTTTTATATCATGAAGTAATTTTTTTGTGGTACAAACAATTTTTTTTATAAGATATGAGGTATTTTTTTATTTGTATTAAATTGTAGAATAGATAATTAAAGCTTATGTTGTAATTGGTCATTATTCATTTTGTTAGTGTGTTGTTACAAATGATAGGGCTTGGAAAAGATATAGAAACGAACAATAAAAGGGGAAGCCAATTCAAAGAGGTAAAAGATTTGAACAAAGGCTTTTGATGTGGAGTGTTAAGTAGACTTTGGGAAGAAAGAAAGAAGACGGGGTTGAAATGTCGAAACGACTCATCTCCCTCGCCTAATGAGTCGCCTTTCATCAGGATCACCACCATCTATCCCGGATCACCGCCCCCTCCCGGGTCTCCTCACTCATCCTCCACCGTCCTCACCACCTCCGTCCTCCTCACACACACGCTGAAATAATATGCGCAACCATCTCTTCCGCACCACCTCCATTCCGAGGAAATCACCATCATCAATCACCAACCCAGCCACCACTCATCCCAACAGATGGTATATCGCAACACGTCACCACTCACAGAGGGAATCATCACCATCACCATCCTTCTCCAAAGGGAGGGAAGATAATGGTAATTAGCAACAATAACAATGACTGTAAGATCCACCTCCACGGTGGAATAATATAGAAGGTGGACAAAAGAAGAACCTCCATCCAAGATTTTGTCCCCACCAGCTTAATATCAACCTAACCAAATCATGCCCCTCCGTCAAGTGATGGAAGTTCTTAAGTGGGTAAGATCGTCATCCAATAGCAATGCAGGGTCATAATAATTGGAGGTGGTGGTAAGCCGGTGGTGTTTTTGTTGTTGTTGATTGTGTGTTGTTAATAATGTGCTTTAGAAGAAGAAGAAAAAGGGTTCTAGTACGCCATCCTTATGGTTGGGAAGGTGCTCAACCTCACAAGGTGTGTTGCATTTTGTCTTATTGCCTTCCGTTTTTTTAGATATGGCACTTACATCAAAAAAATCAAAAAAAAAAAAAAAAAACCTCCTCACATACTTTGATAAAGTGTCACATCTAAACAAGCGGATGAAGTAATTTACGTTGATTCTTGAATTATTTGCACATCTCCTATGTGAAAATGAGTTACGTACTCACAAATATATATGTAATTTTATCACTATAAGCAACAATATTGGCAAAAACCTCCCCAAGATCACGTAAGTGAAAATTCCTCCAACATCGGGTGGTGGTTGGGGACAGACCCCCAATGGGCTGGTAGTGGTGAGGAAAGTGGACAACAATCAGAGGGAACAAAGTGATGACATCGTCATCGTTTGCATACCTTCCTCTGCAAGTTAGCATTGGTTTCAATAAGAGCACTTTTCATAAGGAAGAGTTAGCCGAAGCAACAAATAAATTTGAATAAATCAAGGATGTTTAGGACAAGTGGTTTTGGATAGTCTAACAAGGGTGTTTTGTCAAATGGAAAAGAAGTTGCTGTGAAAAGCTTAAGGTTGGGAGTGGACAAGGAGAGAGAATTTCAAAGCTGAATTGACATCATTAGTCGTGTTCATTCATCGTCATCTGTTTCGCTAGTCGTTATTGTATTGCGGGTGGACAACGAAGCTAGTTTATGAGTTTGTGCCTAATGATACATTGGAATATCATCTCCATAGTAAGTATTTTTTTTTTCTTAATCGTTGAATTTGCATAATATTTCTATGATCAATTTGCTAAATATTGAATTTGCATAGCAAATATTCCACCTTCATAGTTTTTTTTTAGCTTTGAAAAGTTTTTCATACATTAGGTTCGTGTTAATTGCAGAAAGAGGTGAATTGGACTTTCCAACCAGGCTTCGCATTGCACTTGGATCCGCTAGAGGGCTTGGTTATCTTCATGAAGATTGTATGTACTTTTGTCATAATCATATTTTCATAAAGGTTTTTTTCTTAATTTTGCATTTGAAAATTTACCAAATATAGTAATGTTAGAAATTGTTACGATTATTTTGTTATAACCCTAAATAGAAATTCCTTTAGTTTTTGCTACAAATTAAAGGAAGTATGATTTATAGGTGAATGTTACTTTGGTCACAAGGAAAAAATGATAATGATATCATTGTCATTTACAATGCTCAATTTTATTTTATTTTATTTTATTTTTGTACTTGCATAACCACATAATACATTATGTCTTTTAATATCAAGCAATGGCTTTCTAAGTGAAGTATTTACCACTTTACCAGGTCACCCAAGAATTATACATCGTGACATCAAGGCTTCAAATATTTTGCTAGATGAAAACTATGAGGCCATGGTATATTCTTTAATTTTCTTTTTTCCAATTCGCTTTATAGTGAAAATTATGTGTTTGATTTCACTTTTTATCAAAATATTTTTACAATAATGATTATGTACCTTCCAATTCTAATTCCTATCAGGTTAAAAAAATGTTTTAGTTAAGTGCTCGTTTGGTACTCTTTGACTGTATTTATTTTTATTTTTATTTTTATTTTCACAGACACAGATAAAAAACATAAAACATAGTCATGTGGAATCTTGTTTGATTCGACTCCACAAGTACTTTTCAAACATATAATTTTTATAATTTTTTCTTATGTATATAAACATTTAAATATGTGTCTTGGCAAGTGTGAAAAAATAAATGTAGCAAGTATTTTGAATCGGAGGGAGTATCATTTCGATTTTTAGCCTTTTGGTTTATGTTTTCAAAATTCATAAGGTAGAGGTTGTAGAAAAGAAATGCCCTACTAAATTATAGGAATTTTTAATATTACTATGCAATTTTATTTTTTAACTCTTTGAAAAAAGAAGATGATGATGTGATTGACAATAATGGTTTTTATATTAACAATTGTTAAGATTGTTTCTAAGACAACACTACAAACAATTATACGATGAGTTTTTAATTTCTTGGTCTCACTATCTCAACTATCATGGATATATTTTGTGTTCAGGTTGCTGACTTTGGATTAGCAAAGCTCACCAGTGATACAAACAGTCATGTCTCTACTCGTGTAATGGGAACTTTTGGGTGAGTTACACAAGTTCCATGTTAACCTACTTAAAGCATTTTACAATTTATTGATTTATCGCAAAAAGGCAAAAGCTAAAGGCGCCCAGGGCGTTGGATAAGGTAACTTAAAATAGAAATGGTAAATAAATCTAAACATTAATATATCGATTAATGCGTGATTTTGTCATACATTCCAACATATTTATCATTTTAGGAAATATATTTATACCTTAACTAACGCCACCGGGGCGTCCGTTAGCAATATCGTTAACAAAAATACTGTAGTTGGCTTCCCTTGTTATCTTGAAGTTAGAACTTTGTTACTTCAAAATAGACGATGTTGCGTTTCTTATTGCCAATTTTTTCTTCTTGACAATTGCAAATATAATGTACAGTATTTGGCTCCAGAGTATGCTTCAAGTGGCAGCTAACAGAAAAATCTGATGTATTCTCATTCGGCGTGATGCTGTTAGAAATTATACGGACGTCGACCGGTTGATCCTAACATGAACTACATGGAAGATAGCTTGGTTGATTGGGTACGTTTTATGTATACTTATTACCTTTATATATGTTTATGTGATTATCAATGCTGAAAAATCTTTTTGAATACAGTACATGTTTTCCAAAAAGTTGTTATTGAGATAACCATCTACGAAGTATTTCACTAGCTAGTATTTACATTTCGATAGATACTTGAGATGGCTCGTTCAATAGGCGACATAGTACCATACATTGATACATGTAAAATATTTTAAGAGTTTATTAATCGCTCCTGTGATTTATATTGGAAAAAAAAGTAATAAGTGGTAATAAAAACTAATAAGAAATAATTACATGTTAAATATACAATACATACGATTGTTGTTCTTTATACAGCCGTTTTCCTTACATTATGATATATAAGTCAAACTCAAAATCATTGTTTATTACTTTTTGGGGAACTGAATGTTTTACCAATGAATGGTTTGATGTCGTCGTTCATCTAATTTTAACACTTTTTTAGGAAGGGATCAAAAAGATTAGATCAATGGGAGGGAGAGAAAGGGGGGGAGTAAGAGGACAATTCACCTTTTCCCTCAACAAACATTATTATCGTATATTATACTAAGAGAATTGGCATAATGGAAAATAAATTTGTCCATTTTTTTTCCAAAAGTATAAAAAATGTTTTTCTAAATCTATTAGTTCAAAGTTACATCGTTGTTGATGTTTTCCAGTCCAGGCCACTCTTGGCGAAAGCATTAGAAGGTGCTAACAACTACCACGAGTTTTGTTGATCCGCGCTTAGAAGGAAACTATGACCCTCAGTTAATGTAAGAGGATGGTCGCGTGTGCTGCTTGCATCCATCGACACTCTGCTAAGAGACGCCCCAAAGATGAGTCAGGTAATTTTCTTGCCTTTAATTTCCTTATCAAAAAATACATCAATTATCACGATGACTTTATGTACGGTCGTTCAAAAACGCCACCACTACGTAATGAATGTAGCCATTAATTTATTTTATTATTTTTTCTAAGAAAATATTTATCAAATCTCCTTAAATATATTAATATTTATCTTTTGTTTTATTGCAAATGAATCTTTCCTTACTTGAAAATAAATATTAGGCACCTGCAAAACAAAATACAAATTATTTAAAATATTTAACGAGATTTTTAATAAATATTTTGTTAGAAAAAAGAAGTAAATAATAAAATTTAGCGGATCACATTCATCCGTAGTGGTATACGTTTTTTGACGACATATTGTAAATTTTTGAATTATTACATGACTATATGTTCTACTTATAATGCTTACAGATTGTTCGAGCATTGGAGGTGAGTCTCATTGGATGACCTTAACCACGAGGGCACCAAAGGCAGGGCAAGGGTGATGCTTACGCTCGTGGAAGCTCAGATTCAGTATGATACTCGTGTCTTACTGTGCAGATTTGCGAAGTAAAAGTTTAGACTAAATGGCATCGCACTCAAGATTTTGCGAGCCAGTGAATATGGAAGAACCACTTAGTGAATATGTATCAACCCTTCTACTACGGTCAGTGATAGTTTCAAGGGAGATGCATAGCAAAAAAGATTCCTAGAATAAAGTGAACATAATTAATAAATGTCTAAGACTATAGTTTATGTTTTAGAGAAGAATGAATCATTATATTATCAGAATCAAAATTTTTTTTTTCATACTTCTTGGTATTTTTTATTATTTAAGAAATAGAAGAAAAAACTTATTGCCTTTTATATCTCCTAATACATCTCTTTGAGTTTATTTTTTTTTACAAACAGGAAGAGTTAGCTGTTGCGAATATGTCATCTCCATCTTCAACCAATAATGTGTAGTTATTACTTTGTAATTTTAATTTGTATGTATTTATTTATTTTATTTATTTTGTGCCATGTATAATAAAATGAAAATAGTAGCTAATTTAGGTTATTACATTACTGTACATGATAAGAAAAAAAAACCATTAAAATCATCTGTTATAATAATTTTAATTCCATGATTGAAATTCATTGTTTTTTATTAAAAAAAAACAATAACTTGGAGAATAATTGTTGTGTGTACACAGTTTGGCGAGACATAAGAAACTAAAGTGCTTCATATAGGCTAAAAGCTAACGGTGCCCCCGAGGACGTTAGTAGAGAACTAATAGTGAAAAAATATTGAAATGAATGCTAAAGAATTAAAAAATCATTGAACGCGTGATTTATATAGCAATTATTTTCAAAAATTTATATTGTTACTTTAGGACGAATTATTAGTTCTATCTAACGCCCTGAGTGCCCGTTATCAATATCGTTTGTCTTGTTGAATAATGATGCACATATAGTCAATCTTGAACATACAAGGTGAACAACAAGTTATTCTAAATATTTCTCAAATGCACTTAATTAAGCACACACCAAGCTGGAACTAATCAATATTATAATTAATAAGTATACCAATTATCATTCTCTAAACAACATTAGAGGCTCAACAACATGAAACAAACAAGTTTAGAGCAACCATTCTTCATAAATTATCGCTAAAAAAGGTGAATAAACACAACTATGCCACCAACTCCTCGACACAAAATGCGATCACACTAATCTCTTGTCAAAATTTAGCGTTGATCGGGTTTCGTTTGAGTCTTGATCAAACAACCATACATGGCAACTTCAATGGAAACACTATATTTTCTCCTTCTCTAATCTCTACCTCTTGTTCTGTTTGTGTTGTGTGTGAAGTTGTTGGCCTTGTTGCTCCTATATTATATAACCCACTTTATGACTTGGTATAGGTATCATTAAACATAACATACTAATCCAAAATAGTTAAATCTCATATACTCCAAACATAGCTCTCCTCCACTCCTACTTGCGTTTATATTTTGGCCAAGCTTGAACACAAACTGAGTCACCTTGAGTCGAGTTGTACTCAAATTTTGAACCAACGGAGTTCAAACAATCTATATATAATATAATCTCTATTATATAAGTAAAAGGAAGCAATGGTGTTCCCCTAAGCAATGATTGATTCGCCCCTTATTAAATATAAACTAATATATTTAAAAGTCCATTAATTAATCCATTTCCTATTATAAAAATTTCAAATAAAGGAAGGTTTTACATTTACGCCATATAACCTGCTACTTAAAAGTTCAAACATTTATGGTTAAAAAAAATAATGATTTTAAAAAAACACATTTTTTGTTTGGAAAAAAAAATTTTACACAAGAATTACAATTCAAAGAACATCAAATTTAAATATATGCACTAAAAAACTAGTATTCCTAAAGTAATCCCCACCCTTCTATTTTTCCCTCCCAAATTTCACTCCCAAACAACCTTTAATTAATGATTGTATAAAAAATGTAAAAAATAATTAATGAATATGATTAATAAATATGCTTTGAAAATAAAATAAAGTACTTCGTATAAACATTTAGTAATTGATACATAACTATAAAAAAATTAATCACAATCAAAACCTATTAAAAAAATTAATCACAATCAAAACCTACTTTTTAGATATTTACATTTTAAATAGATCAAAGTTTCGATTTATATACAAGTAAGTCATAACTCATTTACAAATCGAACATTTGCTCGGGACTTATCTAGTTCACGAACAAATCAAACTCATTACCAACCCTGAAAATTGGGCCGGACAACGTATTGGGCCATGTACTGGAATTTGGAGGAACCCAGAACCGACTCAAAGCCTGACTTATAAAAAACAACCGGGAATTAATTAAAAAATTAATCAAAATTAATTCTCACAAATTCCCAATTTTCATTCATCTTTGCAAAATTGCGAGCTTAAACTTAAACCCTCATTTCCTTCCTTCCTTCCTCTTTTTATTTTTCAATTTTTTTTTTTTCTCGTTTTGGAGTCTTTCACTCACTGCCGCTCTCTTCCTTCGATTTCCCGACTGCCTAACTCTCTCACTCCCAAATCTCATGTTCATCTTTCTCTCTCCTCCCAAATTAATCTTCCCCTAAAATCGAAAATCAAATTCAATAGCAAAACCCCTAACCCGCTAGTTTTCTGGCGACCATGGGAGAGCCAAACGATGGCTTTCTTGCGCAGGGAACCTCAAAAACGCAGCGGTTGCAGGGGGTCGTACAAAGCCCAGAAATCGCGCTAATTGCTTCAGTCTAGAAAGTTGTTTCGATTTGAGTTTTTTTTTTTTTTATATATATTTGTTTTATGGAATTTCTTTTCTGCTTTTGGTTTAATGTTTGGATTTGAAATCTTAGTTTTCAATGTATATCTTGATTGATCTCGCTTGTTTTGATTCTGTTTTAATATCTGGGTTTTTTTTCGGGAGTTTATATTGTTTCGATTAAATTGTTGTTGAGAGGGTTGGAATGTATGATCGAGCTGAGCTATATTTTTAAGATTGTGATTAACTTAATAACTTGAATAATTCGAAGTAGATTTATAATATGGATTGTTTACTGTAGTTGTTTAACTATATTAGTCATTGATTATGCAATTATTGTAATTACATTCATTAATTTGTGTTGAATTTTGGGCTCGCAGATTGGGACAGTCTCACCCGACTGGTCTGACGCCTAATTTGCTGAAACTTTTTGAACCTCGACCGCTTGGAAATATAAACCGCCGCCCGAGAAGCGAAAATGCCCTCCTTATATGGGTAATGGTTTTTTCATTGCTTTTGATTGCACTTTTTGGTTTCTTAATGGTATTTGCGATTACAGCATGAGGTTGTTTTTGTTGCTCTGTTCCTAATTGATTTCTATGTTTTTTTTTGGGTGATGAAGGGATGGCGCAATATGCGAATCTGTTTCCTGAGCCGGGGATCCTGAATATGACTCCGCCTGTCAAGAAGGGAGAACTCCGGTACTTTTTAGTTTCTGTTGGGCGCTGTATTGTGTTGTTTTAGTGGCTTTTTCGGTTCTATAAGTCAAGCTCACACTTTATCGTATTTTTATACATTACTGCTGCTGCCTTCATATATGAAGGATGCTTGAAGATTTTAATTCACTAGTTGAGGTTTTTTTTGAAATATAATAAGCAGCTCGTCCTCGACATTCTAGAGGCTTGTGTATTTTGATATTTCCCTTTCTTTCGTTGAAGGGATAGAAGAAACTTGCTAAGACTGAAACTTCGATAAGTTCTTGAATGAATTTATGTTCTGTTCATTGGTTGTCTATGTTGCATCAATATGGGTACAGCAGTACAGGGGCATATATGGGGACGTGGAAATGGCAAAATCTAAAAATTCTGGGTACGGGGACGGGTGAGTCTTTTTAAATTGTAATTTAATATTAAAAATGGAGGGCATGTATAATATAATTAGTGTACAAATAAATGATAATACAAACAATTTAGTCTGAAGTTAACACAACATTTAAATAACAAAAAAAGTAAACAAATTATACTGTTACATAGATTGTGTGTAAATGCTACCGTTAATCGCTTGTACTGTATGATTAAGACATCTAGAGCTGAATGTCTAAGTACTTGAACTTTAATCTCTTATTGCAACTATTCTATTATGTTTTTTTGTGGTGTAAAATTGTCTTGCTTGTAATGCATGATATAAATTGTTGTGTCAATGGTGCCTCCAGTTCAGATATAGGCTGCATAGAGTTTTGTGGCCAAATCATATTGTTATTAGAAAACCTCTAAATCTCTGATTTTTTTGTTGTATTAGTAAGGTGGATGGACAAGTTTGTATTGAGAGTTATGTGTTCATGTTGCCAATGCTTCTATTAGATGGAAAAATTAAAATTTTCATCTTTTGGTTTGTTAGGAATTTTGTTATCTGCTTTAGGTGCAAGAGTTCTTAGGGGAACATGGCCCTTGTTGCACCTCTACTCATACCATTGTTTTCAATTGTTACCATCTGTACCGTACTACCTTTACCTTTGTCCAGATAAGAAAACAATTATTAAGAATTTTTATAGCTATTTGTTTCCTTTGCTGCTGTTTTCTGTATTATAAAGCTCAGCAAATTTCTTGGATTCTGTATCCTTTTGAATCTTGCACTTACGATTGTTTTGTGCTTGTTCATAGTAGTTATTTGAATGCTTGATCTTATTGTCAAGCCAGTGTAGTTTTTCAGATTTTACTTTGCTTGCTGTGTTGAGGTCTCTGGAATGATTTGTAAATTTTTTTATCTTTTTATTTTGTGCTCCCATGAGTAGACAGAGGGAGGGCCAGAATTCACCAGTTACGGCTGAAAAGGGTGCTGCAAAGGCTGCCGAAGATCTGGAGAAATGTAATGCTCTTTTTTTATTAATAATAAATCTGGTTTAGGACAACTGAATAAAAGTTTGATATACTTCTGCACTGCAGATGATCACAAACGGACCCAAATGCCACTGATGACCCATACAAGACGCTGTTTGTTGCTAGGGCTGGTAAGATTTTCCATTACTATACTACTTAAGTGTTCTGTTTCATTCACTGCATCGTAGGACTTTTTGCAACTTGACAGCCTATGTGTCACTGAGGGAAAAAAAAGAAAGAAACAGGAGCATGCAGACTTTATATCTCTTTTTTAACAAAATGCATATAAATTGTTTAGTCCCTTTGTCTAATTTAAAATGTACTGCATATTGACTTTCTCCGTATCAATAAGCAACTTTTGACCGTCTTTAATTATTATATACAGAAGTTAAATTATACTCAAGTGGGATATGGACTAATTCTTCTCAACATATACTCAATATTCTGCACTTATCATTTAGAGATAGGCACTACCTTTTTAAGTGTTGAATCTCTTGAACAGTTGATGCTGTAAAGTGAAACGTTGCTTAATCAAAGAATTAGCACTTGTAAACCACAGAATAAGCTGCTTCACGAATTCATGCAATAACTCCAGATAATCTACATAAGAATATCTTTTACTATCGTGTGATGTAACTAAGATTTTTTTTGCTTGCTTTCAGAGCTATGAGACCTCAGAGAGCAGACTGAAAAGGGAGTTTGAAACATATGGTCCCATAAAACGGGTAGGTATTAATAACCATCCCTTTCAGGGATCAGGTTATTGCGTTTTATCTTCGGTAAGAGGTTTATGACCACGCCTTGTGTTTATGACCGCGCTTCCTCTGCCTCTTGTTTTTCTTGTGATAGGTGCAAAAACACATCTTTTCCAAAGTATTTCAAAATATGGCTTTAAAACTATATACACCTATGTGGTTTCACAAAAATGCAGTTTTCCATTGTTGCAAAAAAGGTTAATATGTTTTACTTTGTCTGTCTTTTTGCAACATGTTTATCTTGTCTATCTAGTCTCTATTGATGTTGGGCCGTTGAGGGCTGTACTGTTCTCTAGGTTTTAATATTAGCAGGTGATGCCCTTTGATCCCAACTTGTTTGTGTCACAGTTGTTATGTGAACTTTGATTAATAATAAAAAGGATGGATTATGTATATGCATTAAGTTAAGTTGTATTATGAAGGTTTGTCACATAAGTGAATATCTGCGGCTGATAATTCTTCTTTGTTAATGATTTTCGAAAGTTACTTTCTACTAATAATAGAAAGAAAAAGAATAACAGTTATCTCCATGACTTTTACAGCATAGATTTTAATTGGTTTGATATGCCGGCATTGCTGGGTAGGTAAGATTAGAGGTGTTGATGCTTGTGCGCAGATTATATTTTCTAGTTGGTTGCTTGCTTGTTTACATTCTTGATTGAATAATGTATCTCCTTAAAGTAAGATAATGGGCTAGTAATGTTCTATAATATTCATTTGATGCTATGCATATGTGACATATGGAACAGGTATCAATGTTTGGGAGAGGGGTTGGGAGGAGATTCATTCTAGAAATTTCTTTATCTATTTGTGCCATCTAGATTTGGTTCACCTTTTAATTTGACTTGCTCCATTTATGTTTAATTGGTAATTGCATGCTGATGGCAAAGCTAAAATAAGAAGTCGCACCAGTGCCTAAGGTTATATTTCTTAGTTTTCCTAGGAGCACTCAGAGCATAGGTGCTCTCAAGAATGTTTCTGCTCTTAATAAATTTTAGCTCATGTAACCAATTGTATATTAGACAAAATGATCAAATGAGCAAAGTACTAGTAATCTTGGCAACACCTAGACCGGGACCACCATGGCTTTTCTTGTGCTTATGGTGTGCACCATTTCCCAACGGTCCTACCTTATGTTACTGGCAAAGTTACCCTGTATGGCAATGTGTCTGTCTTGCACTACTCTTGCATATACTGAGTGTTTCACTGCTTTAGATCTGGGTGGTAGTTGAAGTTGTGAGCTGGTTATTTGCCTTCAGTTATATCACCTAGGTAAGAGACCTGAGTATGATTGTATGAAGGTACACAGTCTTTAAGTAAAGTGCATGGAGAGATGGTATGAAATTTCCTTTATTCCTTTATATGTTTGAGTTTAAAGCTGTTACTTCATCCTACAATCTGAGCCGGAATAGTAAGTTGAAATGGGCTGATGTATTGTGCCTTTGTGATTCCCATTTTCCAAGCTACAAATGGAGACAGCTCCTACACTTTAGCTGCATTTGGTAATTGTCAGGAGTATTAGCTTCTCTTCCTTTCTTTTAAATTCAGTACTTGCAATGGTTTACTGAGTTCTTTTTTTCATCCAAAGGCCACTCGAAACCTATCAGCTGTCAAGAAAGGATCCTGGTATTTCTAATTCTAACCACTTCATACTATATTAAAGTTTCCCTGGTAAGGGGATTAGTTTCTTCTTTAAATTGCCCTGGTAAGGGGATTAGTTTCTTCTTTAAATTGCCCTGGTAAGGGATTAGTTGGTTCAAGAACTGGTAAATTGGCCACTTACATCAGTGTTTCGACAACTCTAGCGATGGCGGTCCGTCTCACTTGTGGAGCCTTTTAAATTAAAGGTGAGCGCGGCTAGTGAGGCATAGTGCCTGTCTGCCGTGCCATTTAGGACTTTATTTCTTAGCAGAAATTTACTATGCTGCTTTAGAGTCTAAGCAGATGATGTTGAAAAAAATTAGTGTTTTCTTTTTTACCTTTCTTTTCTCGTTCTATAATTTTTGTTTATATCCATCATGTCTTACAGGTCAAATAGGTACATGACAGAGACAAACAAACCAAGGGGTTATGCTTTCATAGAATTTGCTCATACAAGGGATATGAAAGGTTGGAATGTTATACTGCTAAATTTTCCATATTGGATCTGATTATGCTTAACCTCTCAACGTTGATTATATATATGTTTTCTTATTATGTACAGCTGCATACAACAAGCTGATGGTAGGAAAATTGATGGAAGGAGGTTTTGGTTGATGTGGAGCGTGGAGAGAACTTCCCAATTGGCGACCTAGTAGACTGGGTGGTGGGCTAGGAACTACCAGGGTTGGTGGCGGAAGATGTCAATCAGAGGGCTCTACGAGGTGAAATGACCATTTTGCTTACAGTAAAAAGCACAGTTACTTTGTGTGTGTATTGATTCATATCTATCCGATCGCCCAACTCTAAATCATTTTGGGATTAAGCTTTGTTGTTGTTGTGTGACTGTGTTTTGTGCCTTAGATGGTTTCAGACTTTTGATTGTGAAGTATTTTGTTGCCAGTCTATCTTGATTTGTTTCACTTTGCACATGTATATTTGTGCATTGGATGGTTTCAGACTTTTGATTGTGAAATATTTTTGTTGCCAGTCTATCTTGATTTGAGATGGTTTCAGACTTTTGATTGTGAATACTTTGTTGCCAGTCTATCTTGATTTGTTTCACTTTGCACATGTATATATGTTATTTTATATATGTAGGTGAGGTATATGCTCAAAAGAGGTTTAAGAATCAGAAGTTGGCTAAAGAAGATTCTGTGCTAATGTGCTTAAAAATTTTGAGGCTTGCTTATGAAATCTGTTTCTACTTGTTACTTTATTAAGAGGATATATCCATTATTTGGATCAAATGTGGCTCTGCTTTGTGCCTTTGTCTATTGCTCAAGATATTTTTTTCAACAATCGTTTTTTCAGGCAATAGTGCAGTACCCTGCTGGGCTGCTGGGTTTTTTTATTGTTTTGCACCTGAGGACAATTGTATTTTGTTGACTGTAGGATATGATTTTTTGTTTTTCATTATGAATGTGATTCATGGTTTTAGTTGTTGAAAATCGGAACCATTGATTAAGGCTTCGTTTGTTTTGACGGAAACATTTTCCCGGAAAATGATTTTCCTCCCTTTTTTAGTTTTCCTTTGTTGTTTTGGAAAGAGGTGGAAAATCATTTCCTCAAAGGAGAAAATGTCACTTTGGAAAGAAAATCATTTTCCTTTGTAGAGAAGGAATGCCACAATTTCCTCCCCACTTCTTACATCTCCCTTATTCATTCCCCCACCCTTCCTTCATTTCTATTAAATTTTTCATTTTCTTCACGAGTTTTCCTTTAATCAAACAAACAAAGGAAAACTTTTTTCCTAGAAAATGATTTCCATGAAAATTGTTTTCTTTCAAAACAAACGGACCTAAGTGTTTATCTTTCTTGTGTGTTACTTTCTTAGCCCTCTTTTTTTTCTGCCTTCATTTTCTGCAATATTACTTCTTGCTACTGCTTTTGTTTATGCCTTTTGTTTCTATCTCCTAGGGAGCCTCAATCAGGTGGGCCATCTCGATCAGAGGAGCCTAGGATACGAGAGGATAGGTATAATTGCATAAATTCTTTTATTAAAAGTATTTGTTTGATAAGATTGGATTGAACACGCACCATTCACTTGCACGATAGTTTTTTATGATGGTAATTGATGAGGGTTCTTTGTAGTAAAATATAGTACCAAAGTTTTGGACTTTTGGTCTTTGTTAATTGATCCATTTGCAATTTTGCAGAGATAGAGAAAAATCTCGAGAAAGGGGGGGCAGGGAGAGGGAAAAAGAACGTGAGAAATCTCGTGAACGATCACATGATAGACCAAGAGATCGTGAGCACAGAGAGGAAAGGCATCATAGAGATCGTGACAGAACCAGAGACAAAGATAGGGACAGAGATCGTGGCCGTGATCGTGATCGCACACGTGATCGTGATAAAGGTCGGGACCGTGGTCGTGATCATGATAGAGATAGGGATCACGGACGTTCCCGTGATAGGCACCGAGACAGGGACCGTGATTTTGAAATTGGGGAACCAGACCTTGATCGTGGGCATTCCCGTGATAGGGGACTTTCCCGCGATAGGGATTATGATTATGATCACTTGGATGCAAAACATGACCGTGGCAGGCATGGAGATAAAGAGCGTGGTTATGATCATGCTGGAACAGATGAGGAACGAGGGTGGTATGATGCTGATCARGGGCACAAGCGTTCTGAAAGTGTACATGATGATAAGAATTATGACCATTATGGGCATCACCGAGACCGAGGACAATATGATGACAAAGATGTAGGTGATCATGATCGCTACGATAACTATGCCAGTGAGGGTGGTCATATGGAAGAAGATGACTACAGTTATGATCGAGAAGCCTAGAAAATTTGGAAATGAGTACTTGAACTTTCCTTTTTATTACCGAAGGATAGGTTAAGCTATTGCTTTAGTTACTATCTGCAATAGTTSTGGGTTAGCACCTTTGGCTCCAAGGGGAGGTATTGTAATGTTACTACTTAGATATGGATCCTTCGCATTTCACTCTCGTTTTCACCTTTTTGCAGGAATTTTTCCAAAATTTTTTGAGGTTCATGTTTGGCTTGTAATTCCTATTGCTTTTTTAAAAATCTTTGCTATGAATGGCATGAGATGACAGTTTGAGGTTCATTGTAAGACTGTAGAGTGTAGACATTAAGTTAATGTCACGTGTATTGAAAGTATTGAAGGTGAATTGAAGATGTTGCCTTGTATGCGTTTGAACCATGGAAAATTACCCATGGCTGCGACTGCTATCTCCAATTCCGATCAAGCTGTTCGAATGGTAAACCTTGTTTTTGTTTATGCACATGACCTGACCACCATTGACAAATTGTATAATACAGTCGGGTGAACATAATTGTGTCATACGAAGATACAATAGTTCTTCTGTTACGTTTTATTGACAACTCTTGGTATTATTTGCGATAGGTAAATTATTTAAATGTTGTCAATAAAACGTAACGAAGATCGTACTTATTTTTGTTCTTTTGTAAAAATTATTCATTTGTAATCCAAAAAAAGAAAAAAGAATGTGTGTTTAGCTGGGTACAACTGGTTATATGTAACTCTATACTATGCACATGCTCTATAATATGCACTTTGAGGGGTACTATATTTTAACACTTGTGTACTATTCATTGAGAAAATTTATAAATATTGATACGAATTTCATATGATTAAATTTGGTTTAATGCAACTCGGATGAGATCTTTTTCATAATCTATTCATTATTATTTGTATTATTGAGATGAGTTATGCATTTTAGGATCCATTTGATATGGTGTAAAACATTTTTGAGGAAAATTATTTTTCAATTTTACATTGTTAGATGTGCAAAGGGGTGTAAAATTAATCATTTTCCCTTAGTCCATGCTTGGTAGTTGGTATGAGGATAATATTTTAAGCGGTAATAAAAGTCAAATTTATGAAGAAAACATGTGAGTTAGGAGAGAACTGGGGGTAATTATTACCCCAATATGAGGGTAACTATTACCAATAGACTAATATATGAGGGTAACTATTACCAATAGACTAATAGTTTCCTTTTTCTTCTCACCACCACCACTGTATCCTCTCTACCACCACTTATATTCTTTTATTTTTACTTTTAAACACATTTGTTTTCTCAAATTCGACTTTTATCACCCTTCAATACATTACCCCTACCAAACGTAGCCTAAATTAAAATATTCTACCAATGATGAAAAATCATTTTTTCATTTTTCTGTCAATGACAGAAAATCATTTTTTTTCTTTCAATTTTTCATTGTCTCCCCATGCCTTTTTACTTGTTCTTTCATTTTCTTGTATTCACATCTTCTTCTTCACATGTAATCAAACAATGAAAAAATCATTTTTCAATTTTATTTTAAATTGTACTCCGTGCATTATTTTACATGGCAAAAGTTTTTTACACCATTTTAGAAAATGTTTTTATACGCCTTTCCAAATAGAACCTGCACACAAAAAATTGCGGTGTAGCTTTCTGATTGTTGCAACTTGCAACTTGACTCTCAAAATTATCCATTATGAGTAATAAGAAAAACAAACAAAATTTAAAATGAGTAAATTGGTATAAAAATACCTCTTTGATCATATGTGTATAAAAAAATACAAAGAAAACATTTGGGTATATAATTTAGAATTTGACGACAAATTCACCTAATATCCCCATTTTCAACTCTGACAAAATTGGTTAAATTTACAATTTTACCGCTTTTTTGATGAATTTGTCGTCAAAATGCAAATTATATACCCAACTGTAACTTTCTAATTGTTGCAACTTGCAACTTGACTCTCAAAATTATCCATTATGAGTAATAAGAAAAACAAAAAAATTACTCCCATATCTTTCATACTCCGTACATTAATTGAAAATGACAAGGAGCAGAAATAATTTTTTTATTTTTTTTTAAAAAAAGGAGAATTGCATGCATGAAATTTTTTATAGGCAGTTGCTTGTAATCTTTGCGTTGGTTGTCAACAAATTGATGAAACCGTCCAAGCATCACTAGCTACTAAGGCTAGTGGGTTACATGCTTTTAAACTGTTGTGCAATCTTCAAGTTTACTTAACCATAAGATTAACTTCTCACGTTGTAAAATTCTTTGGTGCGAAATTTCGTTGGTCTTTCTACAACCAAACAACAAAATCCAATTAGGTTCCTAGAAGTTTTCTTTACACTGCATTGTCTTTCTGATTATATAGCTTCACTCTTACTCCGTACTTGTGTCTCACACAACATACAAGTGATTCTCCGATCATCTTTATCGGGTGCACATTTTGTTAATAATTTGTCGTTAACGAACGATACATCGGTGTGATTTTGATATATTGTACTACGGACTAGTTATTATTAAATTAATTAATTTGTAATGAAAACATGTTTGATACTTCGTATAATAATATAAGGAAAATACACATAATATGGTCATACTTTATAAATTACACTCAGCGACACCAACTTGATAAATTTTACAAAGTAACGTCAACTTATTTATTGGCCTAACCTGATCTTTATTCCTTACCCGAACTACTTAATTCAAGCTAGTTGGCATTCAAGAGCAACAAGCATATAATAAAGGAAAATATACAGATATTATGGTCATATTTTATGAATTACACTCGTGAGCACCAACTTGACAAATTTACATAAGTAACATCAACTTGCTTATTGGCCTAACCTGATCTTTATTCCTTGCCGAACCAACTTAATTCAAGCTAGTTGGCATTCAAGAGCAACTGAGCAAGTTGGGCCACCTAGCTTGAATTAAGATCAGGTTAGGCCATCATCCAACCAAATGGGTTTTCTATAGTACTTCCTAGCTCTCTACTGTAACTCAATACTAACAAACGAAGGCCGGATTGGAGTTGCGCCGTTATGGACTTATGGTACCTTCGGAACAATTATGTCTATCACTTCCTTTCGCAGTTATATCCTTGTAAGTGAACAAATTTCGGAGGCAAGGTTAACGTGGGATTAAAACAACACATTAAAAGTGGCACTCTTGTACAAGAGCATGACAGTTCAGTAAACGCCAAGGCAAAGAATCAAGGAAACAATGCTCAACAAGTGAACATTCACAAATTGCATGGCAAACAGACAAACTACACATTGAGGGGGATTCAGCAGTGCACATTGAAAAAAAAAAAAAAAAAAAAAAAAAAGCCTATAATACAGCCAAGTAACTACATAAGTTGTAGGGGAGATTAACAAAAAACTAAACTTGTTTCGGGTCGTTGAGTTTTCAATTCAATTTCTTAAAGAGAAGGGGTGAAACAAGATTATTCAGAGACTAAATTAAGCCTTAGTTAATGGCTGTGTTTAAGGATATGAACCCGAAAAAGGTCGTAGCATGGATGGTTTGCTTCGGCATCCTGCTTGTTCTGAATGGTATTTCAACCTACTGCAGAAAGACCCTTGAAAGATAAGAATGTTGATCATCAAACAATCAGTTTAGTTGTTGATCAGAAGGAAGTAGTGGAAGATGGCATTTTGCTTAAGGTGTATCATTTCTTATGGGAAGCAGGGAAATCCTCCTACCAACCTATTTGGCCTGTTAGTTTCGCGTCACACTCTATCTTTAAGTACTAATTCTTTTTATGCTGCTTTTGTTGGAGAACTTATGTTTGATTTCCTGAGCACATTCTGTGTTGTTTTCTTAAACAGGATATGGAGTTTGGTTGGAGGGTAGTTGTCGGATCTTTAATAGGCTTCCTCGGTGCAGCTCTTGGAAGTGTAGGCGGTGTTGGAGGGGGTGGGATATTTGTCCAATGCTCACTTTGATCATCGGATTTGATGCCAAATCATCCACTGCCATTTCTAAATGTGGGTTGTTCTTGTGTCAATGTTATAGTTTTATAGCTATTTCTAAGAAATTATATCGGATTTGATTCTAAAACTTTTGATTTGAGGTTATTACAGGTATGATTATGGGAGGAGCTGCTTCGACGGTTTACTGRAATCTTAGCCAAAGGCATCCAACATTGGACATGCCKCTCATAGACTACGATCTGGCTGTGCTAATTCAGCCTATGCTCATGCTCGGAATCAGCATTGGAGTTGCCTTCAATGTCATTTTTGCTGATTGGATGGTCACTGTWCTTCTCATCATCCTTTTCTTAGGTGTGCACCTTGATTATAAACATGCACATCATCAGAGCTATCATATTCCTGAAGTTTAACATATTTATCAATGTATTTCTTGCAATGTTCTTTATTGCTCTTTGACATTGATGTGGTATTATGCTTGATAGTTACGTCGATAAAAGCTATACTCAAAGGAATAGCTACATGGAAGAAAGAATCAGAGACAAAGCAGGTAACCTGAGCTCTTACAATGATGTAAACTGTTTTAATTTATATATTTCGCACWGATGAATTTGATTATTTACACCTAAATTTCAGATTGTAGCCATCTTGAAGGAACCAGAGACTAAGCGAGAAGGTCAGATTTGATGCACAAGTATAAATGCAAATACATACAAAATATCAACTCTGAAATCTGAATATTTATGTACTCCGTAATTTCTATGCATTTGTCCAACAAATACTCCTACTGATTACTAGAAAACTTTTGAACTGCAGAGGAGTCTCAAGGAGACTACAAACCATTGGCGAAAGGACCTCTGGCTTCTACCGGAGATGATGATGAGGTCTGCGCGCTGCCTAAATTGCACATTGAGTTGAAGCAAATTTCGGATCATATTCATATACATRCATTCAAAGTTGTAATTAATTAAGTACTAACTCTTTTATGTGCATGATTGTTAGGTGCCGATTTTATCTAACATATACTGGAAAGAGCTGTCGTTGCTTTCCTTTGTTTGGGTGGGATTTCTTATTATTCAAATTCTCAAGGTATGCATATTCAAATAATGTTCATTTAGTACTCTTGATTTTCATAGATGACATTTCCCTCTCATTTTCAATGGGAATATAACAGAACAGCCTTTTCTGCAGAGGTATACAGCAACCTGCTCCATGAAGTATTGGCTTCTCGARTTATTACAGGTAAAACTTGAACACTGCACACTCGTAATATGCAATACTCGTAAAATTAGCATCAAATTAAACCCTTCGTGATCATCATCTTTTATTCCGCGAGTCCTGGAAAAATCATATGTATAAGACCGATGAGGGTCATGAGAAAATCGCACCAATATTGTACCTCAGTGCGGTCTCTTGGTAGGAAGCTTATATATATATATCTATGTACGTGCATCACATCCCAGTTTTATTATGTGGAGCGCAGATACCTGTAGCTGTATCGGTCACACTATTTGAGGCGGTATGTTTGTACAAAGGGACTAAGGTGATTGCATCCAAGGGAAAAGAAATCGCGGTTTTGAAGGTGCATCAAATCTTCTTCTACTGTGTCTGTGGTATAATCGCCGGTATGGTTGGTGGCTTACTCGGGCTAGGCGGCGGATTCATCTTGGGACCTCTCTTTCTTGAACTTGGTATTCCTCCTCAGGTACAGGAGTTCATTTTCCTGCTGCATTCATTCAATTCAATAATTTCTTTTCAAGCGAAACTATATATTCTGAAGATATTGAATTCAATTCGCTGGACATACACTTGTTGTGTATGATATTGCTTGTAGCAGTCCATTCTCAATGTACCATATTAAAATTTTCATCGTATGATATATATGATATATCTATGGTTGACGCGATTTCAAATCAATACGATGTGCAGGTGGCAAGTGCAACTTCGACTTTCCATGTTTGTTCTCTCCTCTATGTCAGTTGGCAGTATACTACCTTAAGCGTTTTCCGGCCCTTATGGTATGTTGTTATTAATGACATTATTGTTAGTTACATATGAAGTATTTCATTTGTTAGCATTTTTTTTGCAGTCTACTTTGAAGCAGAGCTAATAGCAATCTCATTATTTCTTGCAGCTGCTTATTTTGTTCTAGTTGCTACACTAGCTGCGTAGCTGGTCAGCTATTGTGAAAAGGTTGATAATACTGATAGGCCGAGCATCCATTATCATCTTTATCCTCGCGACAACGATTCTGATCAGTGCCATCACCCTAGGTATGTATCACCACCATCCCAATTTTTTCATTCGGTACCCTTTGCATCAACTATATTGTGTAAAATCTGTTGTACACTTGGTTCAAACTTCTGAAATAGGCGAAATCTATGTAACTGATAACTCTCATTTGGGGACTGTTGTACTCATAACTAGGGATGAGTAAAAACAGTGGATACCCGGTCCGTACCTGAAACCAGCGATTCCGGAACTAGTTGGATCGGTACCGGTTCTGGTTTCAAAATGAGAAACCGGTGGTGACCGATTCCGGTTCCGGGTACGAAAATTTTGGGAAACCGATTCCGGTACCCGACATCACGGGTTTATAACTGGTTATGACTTTAGTTTAATAAAACACATTTGCTAAGCCAAAAAACCCAAATTATATAAACTATAGAAACTTGAAATACTATTATATAAAGCATTGTGTTTTGTAGCCAAATACACATACACAAGTATGAAATTAGCTAGGATAATCATTACTTTTTACTTATTTTTTTAAAAAAAAAATCTAACTGGTTTCGGTTTCAAAAAATTTGGAACCGATCGGTTCTGGTTCCGACTCCGGCTCCACCCAAAATGACCGGTACACTGTCTTGCTCAACCTGCTCATAACTGTGCTCATCACACGAACATGGCCATGACCACGGGTCTTAATACGACCCGTTTTTTTGGATTTATTTTCAATTTACGTACTCCATGAGCTATTGCCTTAAAAATTAATTGTACATCGTGTTTCTGTGTCTAAATTTTTTGATCTAAAGTATGCCCTTCTAGAGGTATATCTATCGAAGGCCTCGTTCATTCTTTTGTTACGTTCTTATAGTAATTAATCATACGTCGTAATAATTTGCATCGTTTTAAATTTTGTAGGTGGAGTAGGATATGAACATGATACACAAGTTGCAGAATGGCGATTACAGGGTTTTGAGATTTTTGCCATCGTTGAAGCTTCTCTTATATTTCAAATTTTTTCCCATTTGTTCTTTGATACTTCAATCCTCCAGTGTTAGTACAGTTTGATGGGCGATAAATTTCGCAAATTGTATGTCTCAATTCATTTGTTGCATTAATTGTCCTTTTCTAGTTGATGTAAATTCCAAAATCTGGAGCATTGATGTTTGTCTTTGATAAATTTCGTAATAAAATGCTATTATTAACATATTGCACGCTTAATGTTCTTCGTATTACCCAAGCATTAGTCGCATTTCTTTTATCAAATGGTGGACACGAATCAGACTTGATATATAAATGTTTTTTTTTATTTGTCCAAAATCTTCACAATTTAAGGGCGGTCCATACCGAATCAAATGATGAACTCATGTAATCACCTCTATTACTAGCATAATGAATCGAATATCTTTCAACATTTTCTATTTCATGTGTTGCCCACAATTTCATAGCATCCTTAATTTCACTTCATAGTCCTCTTACCAAGTTGCATTTATACTGACAATTGTGATAAGAATGTAAGAAGTTTTAAGAGTGTCATCATACCTTGCATCCATTATTTCAATATAATAAGAAGAAAAACTAAATCAACCAACAATTTTTTCAACCTTTACACATTCAATTTCATAACAATCATCACCATTTCACCATACACAAATCTGAAATAAAATAATAACACAATGTCCACTCTCATTCTAGGGTCCAAAAACCAAAGCAATGGATCAACATCACATTAATCAAAATCCAATATTTATCAAACTTGACAACCATTTAGAGCATGAGCATTGGGCTCTCAATACCTTCCCCAA
This sequence comes from Bassia scoparia, assembly GCA_008642245.1. NCBI lineage: Eukaryota > Viridiplantae > Streptophyta > Magnoliopsida > Caryophyllales > Amaranthaceae > Bassia > Bassia scoparia. Next base: position 134,695 of record SNQN01000133.1, read on the forward strand.
ATGCATGAGGCCCCAAATTGAGCGACCCAATCAATGTGGAATGTTTCTGGAAATTTGGGATGTCCGAATATATGGGGAGCTCCTCAAATTTGAGGGAGCTTATTTGTGGGCCCCATGGGTAGTTTTTTTCTTTTGTTTTTAGCTAATTCGATATGTGTTATTTGTTAGTATAATTTACGTGGTTCATAGAAAAGTAGGAAAGAGAAGGTTTTGGGGGAAGTTGAGTAATGGAGAGTGATGACTGAAAATTGAGAAGAGTAAATGAAAAAGTTAGTGAAAAATAATTTGGCAAAAGGAAGAAATAAAAGAGATTGGTTGGGGCACCCAACCAGTGTTCATAGTCGTATAATGGCATAGATACAATCATTTTTATTCTCATAACAAATCTATTTTTCTAAGTGTAATAAGAATTTCACACTTTATCAAAATTTCCCTGCATCATGTCATTGCCCTGCACAGTCTTAGAAGGTATTTGGTATAAATTTCGCAAACGAAATGGAAATGATTTATATACTTCCTCAATTCCTTCGTTTCTTTTAAATTAGAGCTTTGGTTTTGACATGCATTTTAAGGGTATAGATTTGAAGGTGTAAACGAGTAAGTTATGTAAAATAATTTTAGCACAAAAAAAATGATATACGAAGTAATAAGTTATTAATCTTAAAAAATATTTAAATTAATTTGCTCGTTTATATCATTAAATCTCATGTTTAAAATGTGTGTCAAAACCTAAAATGACATTCAAAAGAAATGGAGGAAGTAAATAAGAGAAAGGGCAATGAATTTGTTTGCCATCTTGATGAAATTGTTTCGAGGAAGGAAACACATTTTGTTTCCATTAGTTAGACTAAGATAACAATTTGGGCGAGTTTATTATCTTTTTAAAACGGTATTTGTTATTTGTAAGAGTTATAGCTCATACCAAACTAATAGAAATTAAAATACTTAATTGTTTACGTTTCTTACAATCTTACGCGGTGAATTTTGATACAAAACACCCTCTTAGGGCCTGTTTATATTAACTGAAATCAACTGAACTGAACTGAATTAAACTGACCTAAACTGAATGGAACTAAACTGAACTGAACTAAACTGAACCGAATTGAATATTTTATGAGAGAGAAATTGAGTTAAGAACTGAATTGGACTGAATGGAGCCGAATTGAACTGAAAATAAGCTAATGTAAACAGACCCTTAGAGCGTGTGTATTTTCAACTTATTTGTACTTATTATTACATATATGAACATATATATTGATACTCGTCTGATTTATTTTGTGAGATAGAAAAGTATTTTGTAAAAGAGAAAATAATAAGTATGTTATTTTCAACTTACTTCCTCCGTATCAAAATAAACGCAACGATTTGACATAAAGTAGAGAGAAAAAGTGTCTAATCGTTGCGTTTATTTTGATACGGAGGAAGTATTAGTTTTGATCATAACTTAATTACATTATTCAATTAATACTAGAAATACACGTAAAAAATAATAATACAAAGTACTAGAAATATGTTGAAAAGAACATACTCTCAAGGGCATTCACAATGGTTCAAACTTCTCAGAGTTTTGTACTTGTGACACATCATCTTTAGATAAACCCTCCCATAACAAACCTCTCACTAACAATACTTCAGACCTTGTAAGGGTTTATGGGTGGGACCTGATATATATACCTCGTATACTCATTTGTTTTTTTACCTAATGGGATTTTATTTTACACTCTATACCTTACTTAAATTTCACAACAATCATACAAACCACTTATTATTTTCATATCTCTCTAAGGCTTTGTTTCTTTGAGCCGAACTTAACTTAAATGAATCTAACTGAATTGAATTAAATATTTTATGAGAGAAAAATATGAAGTTAGGTAACTGAGATGAACTTAAATGAACTGAACTTGTATACCATAAAAATAAGTCAAAAGAAACAGGGCTTAACTTTCAAAGTTCATCAACTACCAACCACAACAAGGGTTTGATTACCAAACATCAAAATCCAAAAACAAACCTCATAGGCCCCGTTCTCGTCAATTGTATTTTGCTGAACTAAACTTATTTTTACTGAAACCTTAACAAATTTCTTAAGGATTAATTTTTTTTTTATTGAACTAAACTTATTACTACTGAACTGAACTTATTTTTACAGAAACTTATCAAAATAAGTTTACGAGAATGTAATAAGAGGTTAACCAACAAGATGTGTCAAACCAATAAACTATGAAGTTACCCATGAAAAATTCAAAATACGCCTAGTACCACACGTTTCCACTTTCCACAATAGAAGGAAACACAAACCCCAAAAAACGAAGGGCAGAAAGGTCATTAGAATATCAATTTCCCGCCAAAACACGCATGCCAACTCATTAAAATATCTTTCCAACCCTCTTTGAATTTTTTATAATTATTTTTATTTTTTTATTTTTCGTGTAATCATAACATAGATCCAGAGTAGTGTCCTAGTGTTTCCCCCCACTTCCTTCCACCATTCTCCTCCCTTTCCTTGCCTCTTCACCTTCTTCTTTCTCTCTCCTCAAATTCCCTCCATTTCACGCCCTCATATCTTCTCAAGTTCAAATTCATCTCCCTTTTGTCTTCTTTCTTCTCTGAATCTCTTATTTTTCTCTCATTTCAATGCTTCTAAACATTTTTTAAATCATGATTTATTAAATTTTTTTTTGGTAATGGCTTACTGATTTTGGATTTGTAGCTTTGTGGTTTTGTGATGCTCAATTCTTGTGAAATTCTCACATTTTGGAGTGGTTTCCTTTTTTTTTTTCAGGTATTGTTTGGAAAAATTAGGTTTGAAAATGGCGGAAGAAAACGAGGTTAAAGTTGATTCCTTCCATTGACTCTCCTACTTCTGTTCTCGAAGACGAGGTATCCTGCATTTCTCTCCTCATTTACGAAATTTGATATTTGTTTGCTTTTAAATTTTTACATCTATTTACGCCGATTTTATTGTCCTTTTTTAATTTTTTGGTTAGATTTCTTGTATTGTGTTAGCACTAGTTTTGCGTTCTTCTGCTATTTTTCTAGTAAGATTTTGCCTGTAATACTGAATAATACAAATAAGATGGTATGTGAAATCGCCTTTTTTTTTTTTAGTTCGTATCATTTATACTTTTATATTAGGCGCTACAACAATTTTTTAAGTGTTGATAATTCTATTACAACAAAATTTGAACTCGTTTGCTAGCTTTGAAATACATATGTGATTAACAATTCGAGTTTGAAGAAAACGATAATGTATTCAGCGTTACTGTTAGTTTTCATGTTCTAAGTTGTAGTCTTCTAGATCGAGCTCGACTTGATTCTTAAGTCAATTGTATTTATTTTGCCGGTTGAATTTTTCCTTTTCCTATTCGAACATTGCGTTGCTTTTATGTGGTTTACTATTGCTGTCATGTTACAGTTTTTTTCCGCGAATGTTGTGCGATATTTTCAGAAAAGCAAAGTAATATGAAGATGATATACTGGCTGAAGCCAAAATGGAGATGCCATTCTTATTTCGAATGAGATGGCAAGAAGAAGAAAAGTTGCTCAAATAGAGTGAAAGAAGAAGATGCTGAGATGAGACATTGCCAGAGAAAGCTGCCAATTTGAAATGATATTCAGTTTTCCAAGTTAGATGATCTTTTAACTCAAACACAGCTCTACTCGGAGTTCTTGTTGGAAAAGATGGATGACATTACATTAGTAAGTGTTTAACATTTTTATTTTTTTGTGTGATGTATTTTTTATGGATTTTTTTTGGACTTATGTATCTGCTATTTTTAGAATGGAGTGGAGGAACAAGAAGAAGAACCTGTCAAGGAGAAGAAGAAAGGACGCGGTAAGAAGAGGAAAGCTGCTGCAAAGTATGATGATGTAAGCACCTTAACTTTCCTTAGTTAAACATCTCGAGCAACATTGTGGTAATTTTTATTAAGTTGTGCAATGTTATGATCTTGAACTGTAGCTTGATATGATGATGTTAGAGTCATTGCTTGAATTAATGTGACATATTGCTTATTTTTAGATTTTCGCTGTATCCTGTTTGTTCCTCTTCTCTTGTTGGTGGCCATACTCAAATGATGTTTTTGACGGTATATTTTTGTCAAGTTGTCAAGTTTTAATGTTGTACTTTTGTTGTTTGATGTAACTTATCAAATTTAATTTAGTTACTAATTATGTTACTTGCTTAAACATCTTACCAGGATATTGGTTGAATGTTTTGGGTGGAGATATCTGTTTGTCATTGGTTATTTTATTTTAATCTCAGTTTGTCATTGGTTATTTATTTTAATCTCTGTTTTTTTGCAGAGGAAAGCTAAGAGAGCAGTGGCAGCGATGCTTACAAGATCTCAAGAAGGGGCAGCTGCTGAAGATGCTGCTCTTACTGAGGAGGAGAGGATAATGAATGAGCAGTCTGAACTTATACCCCTGCTGACCGGTGGGCAATTAAAGTCTTATCAGATCAAAGGAGTCAAGTGGCTCATTTCTCTTTGGCAGAATGGTCTGAATGGAATTCTTGCTGATCAAATGGGACTTGGAAAGACCATTCAGACCATTGGGTTCCTTGCACATCTGAAGGGTAAAGGCTTAGATGGTCCGTATATGGTGATTGCTCCTCTCTCAACTCTGTCAAATTGGGTAAATGAATTCAATAGGTATGCAACTGCTATCATCTTTGCGTTCGAGTGCAATTAGTTATAACATTTACTTATATTTCCTAATTATAATTTCAGATTTACTCCTTCTAACCCTTCTATTAAAGTTTATACTCTATCATGGTGACAACAAACGCCGAAAATTTACGACCTTAACATACCGAAAAACGTTGGCCCGAATTTCCCAATCGTTAATAACCTCCTATGAATGCTATGAGGAATGCAGACTGTTAGCCAATTACAGTTTGAAATATGTTGCTGTGATGAGGTAAGTTTTTGATGTTACAGTCCAGACTCACATCCCCCCCCCCCCCCCCACCCCCCCCCATACCCCACATCCCACACACCCACTCCTGATCTCTTCTCCTGGTCTACTTAACGTTAAGTGATACAGGCGTACCATGGTGAGTATGTATGATTTTGATAGGCCATCGGGCTGAAAATTCCCAATTGCAAATTGTTAAAGAATTGAACGAATCCCCATCGAAACAAGCTTCTGTTGACTGGAACGCCATTGCAAGATTAACTTGCTAACTGTCATTGTTAATCTACTGCCCTGATAATATTCTCATCCATGAAGAATTTGAGTCTGTTTGTAACCCTAATTTGACTAATTTGTTTATTGGAATTCTTACATGTTAACCTACAACTTATATTTTTTCCTATATGTAGAGCTAAAAAGTATATATCATACTTCCTCATTTCTTTTTAATAGCAAACTTGTTACATAAATTGGAAATATTCAAATAATTATAGCAACAAATGTTTTCTTTCTATTTTTACTGTATTTCTTTCTATTCTCTGATGATCAACAATGCTCCACTTCCTCTCTACACTTCACACTCCCAATTAATTTTGTCTAGGAGTATGTTTCACTCAATTTGTCATTAAAAAGAAACGGAAGAAGTAATAATTTCAAACTAGGCAAATATCCCCTGGTGGGTTTTTTCATACATGATGGATAACCAATGAAACCTAATCTCTCCTCCCCCCCCCCCCCCCCACCCCCTTTGTTCTCTCTCCGGTGATCGTGAATTGGTTCCATAAGTGTGTGGTGCTTGAAAACATTACCACCAACACTCACTATCCATCCCTCTAACACTAAAAGCCACCACGTTCAACGACCACAAAAAAAGACAATAGAGTAGAGATGAGAGGTGGAGAGAAGATGCCATTGTGATAGAGAAAGTGGCTATTATGGTGTGTTGTGGTTGTTAGTTGTTGTGCTGCATTGATTAGTTAATAAGGTTCATTAGTGTTTATAAAGTTGGATCATATCTATAAGTTTTTTACCCTGCAACCCAAATTGAAAATGCAAATAGAAGCAATACCATGTAGAATTTCTCTTTTTTTGTTCTCAACAATAAAGATTTATCAGGAGGTTTGTTTGTTTGTTTTGGTTGAGATTATATTTGACTGAAACAAACTACAAGCCGTCATAGAGAGCAATCACAATTTCTTGTTATTTTTTAGAGTTGTGAACTCATGTAGACTGTTGTTCATATTGATCTATCTGAAACACAGCAGTGAGCTGCGAAGGAAGAAGCAGAGAGAAAAGGGTTCAGGCATGATATTAACGATGATCGTTTCTGCTTAAATCTTCTTTTCCTCTCTATTGATTTTATTATGTATGTTGTATGTAGGGTGCCAACTACATTCTATTGCGGTCCATTTCTCTTCGGAGAATGAAGGCTGATGTTTGAACTTAACTTCCCCGCAAAAAAGGAATTATCTTTATATGCTATATGACTGAACATCAAAAAATTTTCAAGACCACCTAATCAATCGAACACTGGAAATCACGTTGGGGAATGTAATAGTATCAGTAGTTACAATTTAACGCAAAGTGGACTGTCTCCAGTCCATCTGTGCAAAGGACCCTGATTTCTTGTTGTTTAGGCTTATGCTATTTTCTCTTGTGTCTTTCCATTTTTGATAATAATGTTATTTCAATATGTTGTGACTAATTTTTTTGTATTTAATTATATTGAGAATGTGATTTAAATCATTTGTGCTCGAGTATTTAAAGAAGTTTTAGTTCTATACCGCATTGAGCCATTGCTAGGTTGTAAATGAGATTATTGACGTTGAAAATCAATTTTGCTATCTGACTGCTGTATGCTCATTGTTCTAAATCTGCAATTGTTCGACTTGTACGCGCTATCCTATTCTAGGGAAAAAGCACCACAGTTTTACATTTGTTCTTGTAATCATCAGTTTTAGGATTTATGGCATGTGGCCGTTAGGAACTTTGGAAGGCCAAGAATGTTCTTATGTTGATTTCAAACAACAGTTCATACCACAAGTTGATTTAATGTTCACTACAATTACAAGGATTTGCGATAGAATGAGAACGCTTGCGCCTGTAGATCTGGAAACTAAAAAGTAATGACGACTTGAGTCCTAAAACTTAAACACACTATAGTACAACCTTTAATTTTGTGCATTTATTATCTTTGGATTTTAAGTAAACGTAACTTGCTCTTGCAATGTAGATTTTTTCACTAAATGTCCACTTATTCGTCTTGTTTGCAGAGGAAAAAAAAATATGTGTCTATCAAAGTTTCTGTTCCTAGTGTTTTGTTTGTTTTAATCACATATTTTAGTGTGTTTAGTAGGAAAGTGCTTCTTCCCCTTGTCAATAGTCTAAAACATAGCTATGTTTATTTGAAATGCAGTGTTGCCACCTCGTGGAATAAAGAAACTTAACAATTAATAGTTCAATGCGAAAAAACTGCAAAATCATCCATCTCGTGGAATCTGTTTGTGATGATCTTGAAGTGAATAGATTGCCTCTCATGATTGTGAAGGTGCATTTATTATTTTATATTTATTCTGCTCATTCCTCATGCAGTTTCTATCCTCCTGTAGAACAAATAGTTGTCAGTGGTAGTTCAGTGATGACAGTTTTACTTAACTTTTAGCCCGAAAAACCACAAGCAAGCTCTAAATCAGATTGTTTCTAGCATGAAAACAAGATTGGTTTTAATTTTGTTTACGAATTCTCAATATAATTGATTATTATTCTTCAGTTCTTGAATATTCTCCCAGTGGACAAAATTTCTTGATATAATGTTACTACTTTAGTTGAAAGGAATAATAGGTCTGCAAGAATGATGCATTGAAGCTAGATTGATAGAGAGTCAGGTTGGTGCAAGTTAACTTGAAACTATTAGTTTGCCTGTTTGAACATCTCTGTCCAGAACCTTAATTAGAATCTTATTAATGAAGTATCACATGTCATAAGATAAAGGAGTTAATTTGAATACACTACAGAATTTCTTTCAGTACGGGCGGTAGTGAGAAAACATGCCGCAGACACTGATTCTTTACGACAGTGATGGGTAGGTGCCTTTCTTCTTCTAACACATCTAATATATCATACCATGATTTTTATTAGTAAATTTTCTGCATCTGTGTGCCAGAATCCCCAACATGATTGCAGCGATGGATCGTTGTCAAGATTGTCAAAGTAGCCAGTTCATGTTTACAGGCTTTGCCACTGCGCTATCTTGATACTTCACAGTATTGGTTCTTCTTTTTTCATTTTCCATTTGGGGATTATTCCTGTTCCTCTCTTGCTAGTCCATTAAATTGTTCTATTGCCTCGGCACTTGGTTACTCATATTAATTTATATTATTATTATTATTATTATTTTTCGTTGCAGGGACGTATGCTGAAAAGCATTAGTAAGCTGAGGCTGAACATGTTGTCATTGCAGCAATTCAAGGCAGAGAGAACTAAGAATGAAAATTTGGAGGTATTTATTCTGATTTCTATTCAATAATAATACTTATACGGTCACGAAACTTTTGTTATTTTACCTTTGGAGAGTGTCCCGAAATAAAGTCCCAAAATAATGTCATATTGTTTTAGGCACATATTTTAGAAAAAAAAATGATACTGTATAGAGGTTCCATTTATAAGTTATAAACGGTAGTGGATCGATTTTTTTTATAGAAATGAGTGACATAGTTCTCATTATTATGCAGACAAATTGAGTGAGAAACTTAAAAGTAACTAAATTGTTAATCATACCTTTAAAAGGTCTTCTATTTTAACTTTACTCCTGTACCTTAATTTTTTTTGTCAAATAATACCTTCTGCCTTTTTCTCAACTAACCTAATTGTTGGGTTATTTTTCCGCAAAAAGGTCATGAAAAAGCTCGTTGACCTACAAATTTTCCTCTCATGTGCTGAGACCTTATGGTTGATTCTCACAAAAGTCTCTTTTATTATGCAAAACTCTCAAAAACCTTTTTGTAACTGATACCCTTATGAAAATTCTCCCTTTAAACCAAATACAATTTCTCCTCATCCCACTTATGTTCCTTTTCCTCACTTGCCCTTTTCGCTTCCTTGTCATCTCTTGAACGAACCCCTTAAATTCATCTCTTTCATATTTCTATCTCTAATTACCAAGTTCTCTTCTTCATTGCCTTCAATTACCTATGCCATCTCTTCAATTAGCCTCTTTTCATATCATAAAACAAGAGTGTGCATTGGAAAGAATTCCAAGTCCTAACCTTATGCAAGGCAACAAACACTACATGTCACCCCTTAACCATCAATAAGACAAATATGTGAAGAGATTTAGACTCGTCATGTCAATTTTGAATGCAATTTCATGATATGATTATTGTTGAACTAAATAAGTTTTGAGCTGGTCTTTCTGCTTCAGGCCTTTTATATGTATGGAGTCAATTGTTTAGTGGTTTTTTCTTAATTGAGGCATGTACTAGACTGACAAAATTGGACTGTCAATGGCCAGGAGGAGGAATGTTGTGCCACCCTTCGAGAGAAGAAGATGCGAAGATAGATGGTGCAGACACTTAATCAGTGATGAAGACCTTGAAAAAAAGTGCTTTTGACCGGCAGATGGTTTGTATCAGGGCCAAGATGAAGATGCCAAGGTCGAGAAGTTGCTTCCGCTTAAAAGGCCAGTTGGAGTTTTGTACCCCTGCAACAGGAGGTGTCTGTCCACTCTACAGTTAACATAGTCTGCTTTGCTTACGTGATCATGGACGCTCGACCGTGATGTGTTTATCAGCAAGTCTAGAGCTGAATCTTTTGGTAGAAGGCTGTGATGTGTTTTCTGCGCTTATTTTTGTTCTCCTTTCATTATTGTTTTTTGGCGAGTTACCATCAATGTATGAATGGCCATGTAGAAAGGAAGCTTATTTTGTAAATACAACTACCCAGATGAGAGGTCCCATGTTTCAACTTTAATATCAATTATGCAGTAGATGAATGGTTGCTATTTAAGCCGCAGTTCGTTTCGCAATTCATTAATATAAATACGAAAAAGTACTTGGCTCAAAATACTTTTTCCGTTTCTTTTTAGGTCGAAATTTGGGATTGATCGGACTCCTAGACAAAAGATTACTTGTGAATTGAAATTGAAAGAGAGAGAAAGTGAAACATTGATAAGAGAAGATGGGAAGAAAGACTGTAAGAAAGAAAGAAAAAAATATTTTAACTATTGAATTTCAAAATTTGGAAAAAAGTTTCCACTTAAAAAGAAACGAAGGAACATCCTAGAAGCTACCAATGGAATGTTGATGCTATAGTAAACATCACCATAGAAGACTACTTGATGCTCTTGATTGAGCATCTAAACTCTAAGCATGTCACATCCAATTTCATGTAAAAAATTACTGAGGGGCATTACCTACTCCTGCACTTAGTGTTGAACTAAATTCTAATACAGTAAACTATCATGTCCATTTTATTATACTAGCTTACACTACACAAAAGAAATGTAAAGAGCCTAATTTGAGTCATTTCTCTAATGTCACAATATAGTTTGTATTTAGTATCACAAAACACCAAAAAGCTAAGGTAGATTGAACGCTGACTCTTTGGAGATAAGGGCGGGGCTGCGGGGTGGGCTTTCCTCGAAGGGGTTGGAGCGGGTGGGCACGGATGGTTTCGTTGGTGGGTTGTTGTGGATTAGGAGATTCATTACTGTTTATTACGTTCCTCTCGATAGTAATGTTGTAAACTTTTATTTGTAAGATTTTTTACAGAATTTTTTTTTATATCTCACAAAATTACCCTTTTTTTAAGTGTTTCGATTTAATACAGTACTAATTTGTTAAACAATTCATTTGACATTTATATTACAGAGGTAATAAAATCATTTTTTTAAGAGAAAACAGTGATAAAAAATTTATTCCACAAAAAGAATCTATACAAGAGCAAATAATTATTGTCCTCAAACAAAGCAAATCCAGAACACCCCAACCTACAATACAAAGCGAAAAGAGACCTTAAGAGCATGCACCAAAGGACATGTTTGTCATTTGATGAAGACAAAAAATGTCCAAAACATCCACCAAGATTTTTTGGATGAAAATTTGATTTGATGAAAAATCATGAACTCTTCATCCATGAAGAGTTAGACGAGGAGAGAAAAGATATGTGGGGATCGTATCAGTAGCTCCTTTGCTGTAATTTTTTCGTTTGTAAAAACAAAATATACAGTTGGATGTGAGAGAACAGTATTGTGTATAAGATTTAAAAAGTGAAGAGAGAAAGGCGATGGAACTTTTTCATGTCATTAGAGCATGGCCACCAAGACCATTTGGTACTTAAAAATGGTGAAAAAAAAAACACATCCCACATCAATGATTTTTATTGGACCAAAAAAAATCAAAGCATGATTTTTCATTGCCTCTTCGTCTTCTTTGACTAAGTATTGGTGATCAGTCACCAAGCATTGGCCCCAACGGCAAAGTCAATTTTCTAATTTTTTTCGTTGATTTAAGTCAAAACGACGTGTTTTGGCTTTAAACAGTCAAAACGCGTCGTTTGACTTAGAAAATAAGCAAAAAAAAAATCCAGTCCTTGACACGCAGGCAGCGCACGCGGCCAATGTACCCATGAGCAATGCTCCTCACGCCGCTTCAGCGTTCCTTTAATCAATTATCACGAATCTATTTTCACATTACCTGATAAAAAAAATAAAAAAAAATAAAAAAATTACCAAAAATTTCATAACGTTTCAAGATCTTAAATATACACCATATTGCTATTTTGTCTGTCACAATTCCAATTCACTCTTCATACATCCTTAGTTCCTTCTTTATTCTCCAAAAAATTCAAAAAAATTTTTTTAAATAAAAAAAAAATACGAAATAATTCCCAAAAATTTCTGAAAATTCTAATAAAAATCTAAGATATCCCTAATTTTTTGAGTGTGAAAAAATCAATTTATTAATTTGTCCTTTTTAAATTCATTTTGTGTACTTACAAATCAAAAAGAAAATTATGAATAATGTAACTTCAATTGACGAAATTAAAGTTAATCCAAAATTTATAAGTATTTAACTTAAAAAAAGATTAAACGGAATTGTATAATTAATTTGTTTAAATAAATTAATTAGAAAATAAACCGGAAATATTAAATTATAAACGATTATCTTAATTGTCCATTTAAAAAAAATAACCGAAATTGAAATTCTATACGTAATCTAGTGCTAATATTTAATTAGTGCTTATCGTAATTAGTAAACACTAATTACAATTAAGTAGTCCGGAATTTGGCCGTATTGTATTTACAACATTAATTAATAACAAAAATGAATGGTCGATGTGAGAGAAAGTGGTTGTGGGGTAAAGTTTAAAATAGGAGAGAGAGAGGATGATGAGTTTTTTTTGGATCATTGGTGTAGGTATTTAGTGATTGAAAAATTTCATGAAATGAAAAAAGAATGATAGAAAGTGTTAAGAGAGAGGGATGAATGAATTTTTAGGTTCATGATGTAGTTGCTCTTACGTGATAAAAAATGAATGAAATTTTTGGGAAAAAATCTTTTGTGAGTGCTCTTAGTGGTCATTTCACATAGTCAATGCGCGTATGTCAATTTTGAATGTCGCTAGTCGATATCGTATATAAAATCGAGAAATTTGCGTGCCTTGAGGATTGATTTGTCGACTCTTACTACTTAGTGACGTAGTGCGTGCGTATGGTAAATCCGCCACCAAATCCAATTTAAGATCTTTCTAAACCAACCACACCGTTATAATGTCTTCAAAACTTAGTATAAGTTGCTCCAACGAATATACTAAACATTGTCCTGAAGTTATGTTACATTGTCCGCCCATTTTGGTGAACAATACCTGCTATTGCTTCTCGCTGGTGTGGGCTGTGTTATTAACTTGTTTCAATACTAACTCTCTGTCGTACCTTTTAAAAATAATAATAAACTGTCTAATGTTCTCGAAAAATATAGTGAAAATAGCTATAATGTAGCACTAAGGGTTGATTGAAAAAGTTAAAAATGGAAATAAAATGCAATAATTATCATCTGTTATTGCATCGATTAATGTATTATTTTGTACTTAAATAGTTATAAATTATTTCCATTTACCAAATGGTTTATTATTATATTATATCGTTAGGTGCATTTAACATAACCAAAAATAAACAGTAAAAATATCTCTTAAATTCCGAATTTCTTGATCTCCCTCTTCTTCTATTTGTCTTTCCCGCCTTTAATCTCTCCTTTTCCGCCAGTTTCCATTTCTCCCTTTCTCTCTCTATTTTTCGCCTCTTTCTGAAGCCAAAAGAGCTCTCTCTGTAATATCTCTCAATCCGAATGAAATTTTCTGAGATTCTATTTGTATAACTTTGTAAGTAATCATCTACTGCTATCATTTCGCATTGTTTTTCCGTCTTGCACTAGTTGATTCGTTTTGAATTAAGCAACTGCGGTAAATTATTTTTTGGATCGTGGCGTTTTCTGATGATTCAGTGCTTCGCGTTGCAGAAACCCTAAAGAATTAATCCAGAGTACTAATAATTCTCCTGTTTTCCTAATTTTGGCGAAAAGTACGACATAATTGCAGGCCGAATTCAACCAATTCTTCTCCAATGCCGATCTCTCACTCGAGCAGCCACAACAGCACTCCAAATGGCCAACATTTACTCCTCTAGTACAAGGACCTCCTCAGTTCGTCTTATGTTCCTCTGCCGCACTGAGCTCGCAAGATCTTCAATGAACAAATACTCTCGTCAAGAGAACGTAAAACCCGCGACTCGCAAACTCGTATCTGATGATAAGTTAAAGCCTCCTCATCGAAGGCTACTCTCCGGAGTCCATCACCATATAACTCATAACAGTGCTCGGACTTGCGAGCAGTATCACTCTCTTCTTTCTTCTCTCTCTCGATGGGTAAGCTGTCGAGAATGAGGAAACGCTGGGAGAACTGGAAGGGAAGCTTCGGAGATATGAGAACACTGGAAACCGTAGGGAGTGGAAGTTTCGAGAAGGAGAAGACACTGGAATTGAATGAAGCTTCTCTGGTTAGATTCCGAGTCTAAACTGGCGATTGATGAAGGCTCAAGAGGAGGCAATCGCAGGTGATAACTAATAGAAGGAGAGCTGTTCGCGTTAGCGTTCCAAAAGAGCATCGTCCGTGAGTCTGCTGGCGAGTATTTGAAGAACTTCGATCCTCTGTCGTCCACTGCTCGTAATCGAGGCTCCAACTCCTGTCGTCTCTGCTCCGTATTTTCTATGACTGGACTCATCTCTTTTGGTTTACGTTCTGCGTGTTAAGCTGTGTTTGATTTGCAAAGTAAATTATCTATATTTCACTTGAGTTGATCTGTGTCTCTTGTACAAGTGCGCAAGCCTGCAAAATACAGCATTTCTAGTCACTGTAAAGTAAATATGATTGCTTAAGTATCTTGTAAGTGTTACGTAGAAGAATGTTATCTCATACGACTTTTAGTGTGATCGGGATGCTATACTGATGATGACGTTAGTGTATCAGTGATTTGAAAGAGATCAAAGTTCGACTGAACTAACTTGTTCTCGGTTGACGATTTTGCTTTACAAATTATGTCGCAGAATATGACCAATTAGTTGAATTTTATGATGCACAAAAGATTCTTGACATTATTGGAGATTGGTGTTTTGTGTAATAGAGTATCAGTCCATTAAACTTATGATTGTGCCAATTGCAAGATTTGTAAGAAAACTTGTAGATCAATTTTTTTATAGATCACTTACATAGTTGATTTTCATTTTTCAGTGATGGAATCAATGATAAAAGTATTCACAGATTAGGAAACCGTAACGCTTCATAAAAAATTTAAACACAGTTTCGGCTGGTTCGTATGGGACAACTTGAGTTTACGATGATTGGTTCGACTGTGCTTGAACCGCATTCCTCCTACAGCTGCTGGTTGTGGTGCTAAATAATGTGCCAAGTTAATGTTGGAAAATTGAGACTTTTATATCAGTTTTGGCAAAACATTAATTATTGATGGATCTTGTTTGGATGCTTATGGACTTGGAGTTTGGTATTAGTTTTTGAACTCTTGAAGTTTGTCCTGCTATTTTACTTGTAAATATTAAATGAATCTGCATATGTTAGACAAGATTATTCATTAGGGTGATAAAACTGTCATGTTATCAATACAGTAGTACCGCTGCTGCACATAGATTCTGAACTTCAATAATTTGCTGAAATCTTGTTTCTGCTATGTCTAATCTTGTTTAAGGATTTAGATGTTCCTTGTTGGTGCTGGAATCTGGGATGAGATGATGTCGGTTGCGAAGCTGCAACTGCAGCTTCATCGCTATAGGGCTTTACTGGAATTAGTGTTGGGTTTGGACTAGGAAAGAATGTTACTGAAACAAAAAGCTTTTCTTTTTTAATTCAACTCATTTTCTGTTTGCGATAGCAACATTGTTCAGGTCGGGTGAAATATTAGAGTTACTGTACATACGTGGTTGTATATAGCCTTGTATTATACTCCTAGAGTTAGCCTCTGCATTGTATTCTTTCTAGTTGTTACAAGCGTTAACAATATTTAGCTTGTTCTAGGACTTCCTAAACTATATATATGTGTTACACCATGGTGAATATGTTGAACCTCATAATAACCCTATTGCTATTTGCTGGTTGTCGTCTCTCATTTCTGCTACTTTGATGTCTTGCTGTTTGGTTTTGAAATGATGATTCATCATCAATTGTAGTCTTATCAGAAAAGTCCTAGATACTCATCATTCTCAATCCGCATACAATACTGTAGGGAAAGAAGAGATCGTAATGCAGTCTGTCAACTCATGAGTGCATTTTCTGTTTGTTGTCCCATCTTGACATCTGCAATGTGCATACCTGATGGTTGATTGGTTTTAATTTATCAACCAAGTGTCAATTGAGTTTACTGCAAGTAACACCAATTTACAGATTAGCTATACCTATGGGATAGAACAACAATATAGTAGCTTATTGCAGACATCATTAGCATGCTGGAGTTTATTCAGTCGGTTTCCAAACACTAATCCATGCACCCAGAATTTAAAGAAGTATTCTTCCAATCAGTAAGATTAATATTTTTAGGTTTGATTTACATAATGCTTTAACCTAACAGCACAAAATAATCTTCCCTTGACTTAGATCAAATTAGTTCGACGAAAATTTTTTGAAGGTACTTCCAAGTCACTTTCTGCTGTCTTAGTGTAGTAGTGGGATTTTGATTTCAGATACAAAACTAAAACACAACATAGATGAAAACTCATTGTTGGATGTTTTGGTTGCTCTAGTTGACAATTTGTCCATGAACTATTATATACAATTCACTAAAATCTAATCAAAAGATAAATAGTACTGTACTTGTTAAAACGAATGCTTAACTTATATTTTCATTTGCACACATTAGATACTATGTGTTGTATGCTTTGTATATGCAATTATACATATTAAGTGATATTTTATGGTGTTAAATCAATGCATGGTTTATCAACACTCGGGCAGAGTGTAATTTGATAGATCAGTCCCTTCTATCGTATATTAAACCCTTTAGAGTAGCTTGTCCAACCATGTTTAAAATTACTCTTGATTACTCTGGACATGTTGCCTTGGACATGGAGATTGCCTTAACATGGTGATTGTCGTTGGAAACAGTAATTTCACCAGACATTTTTAATTTAACCGAACTTTATAGTAGACTACTGCACTTACATCTGAACATAGAAGTTATAGTAGAGCATTATTATTTTGGTATATCTGTTCAGTCGCCAGTGAAGTTTGACCTGGCTTCTTGAATTTGAGCATCTTTGGTAAGCAGGAACTACTAATTTTACAAATTTACAGATTTTGCTGAAGTAGATAAAACAGATATAATAGGATCAGATCAAAAGCTATCTATGAGTACTACGAAATTTGTATAGTATAACCTTGATGAGATCTTTATACATCTGGTTTTAAAAGCTGCTCAGCCTCAATGCAATAATTACCTTACAGATGCCTAAAATCTGAAGGCAGTTGCATTTTTGAGATTTGTACCAGACCTTGAGCTCACTTTATTGCATCTGATTTTGCGTCTTATCATACATGTTAATTAATATAGGTTGTTACTTGAAAGTCGAACTAACAACGTTTTACCAGATCTCCTTTCTCATGTTGATTAATTTTCTACTACTTTCTTGAATGCCTCTTTGTACATCATTGTCTATTAGTAATCAAATCTTAAATATTCCACATTATCTCATATATATCTCTTTTTCCCCTCTTATGAGAAAACACTGTAATCTGCTTGAGAATGTTTGTGATTGATTCTGCTTACAGAAAAAGGTATATGTTGCGAGGGGGAATGCCAGAAGAATGTCCAACTGAACTGGAAGTTACAATCAAGCATGTTCAAAACTGAACTATTGCAATAAATGCAAGAACTGGACTGCCCTTAGGTGATCATGCCAGTTTGCTCATGGAATTGCTGGCGCTTCGTCCTGTCATCCGGTCCACCCCGCTATAAGACTGGTGGCGCTGTCCTTTCCGGTGATCCTGCCCTATGGTCATCCTGTCACTTCCGTCAGCTCCACTGATAGGGAGAAGCTCATGCTTTCACGGAGCTTGACTAGCCTTATTCCACTGCTGTCTTATCATTTTACCACTGAAAATTGTTGAGTACAACAACAATTTCATTGATGAGAAATAGAACTCTTATAGTTAAACACAAAGTATGCTATAATATAGTACTTAGTATAATAATTGCAGAAATCAAAATCCAGAATCACATAAGGAAATGAGTAATACATGATAAGTAAATAGATTTAATAAAGAATGTACATATTGTTTAGGTTGCCATGAAAGATTCTAAGGTTGTTGAAGAACAGGTTGGACTACCTTTTGTAATATTGCTGCTGGTACTTGCTTCCTTCCACCAAGAAATCTTATATTAGCTAATACTGTAATGGATTAGACTCAAATTTGTCTTTTAGCCTATTTCAATTAACTACTTGTACTTCTGTTGTTGCCCATCTCGTGCGCGCGCTGTGCAGACGTACTGCAGATTTTCGACAGAATCGACACATTATCGAGCTTTGCTGGATATTGCATTCCCAGCCAACTCTATGTCACATAATCCATCCCTCTGAATTAAATAACAACATTGATCATTTTCTTATTATCATTTTACAATAAGTCAATCGTCACAAGACAAAGTCCATCTTATAATGCTGAAGCTAATTCGGACAAGGAATTTTTTCTTCGTAACCCTAATAAACCTAATTGACCAAATGACCAATCCTCACACATTGCATTTTCTTCACATTTTAATTTCTGATCAAAGACTCGCCTTATTCTCATGACCCAAATCTAGGCATAGGTTTCTCATGGTAGTATCTAAGGGCAGCTCACTCTCTTGTCCGATTTTTTTATCATATACATTTCTAATCGTCTCACTCTTCCATCTTTTTTTGATGTATTCCACCGTCACCCTACTCTCTCTATTCTTACCAGCAAACAAATACACATTGATAGCATAATAAAGCCCCGGATTTCGGTCTGAATAGCTAATCCCAAGTCAAACTTTTGTGCATCGTTGCAATAACCAAACAGCCTTGCTTATGGTTTGCTGAATTTGCCACACACTAGCAGCGGAGTGCATTGACTATTGATGTCAATGTAAATGCAAAACAAAAAAATATAATTCGTTGCCGGGAATCGAACCCGGGTCTCCTGGCGTGAAAGCCAGATATCCCTAACCGCTGACGACAACGAAATCTATCAATTGGAAAATATTTAAACTAAAGCTATGCTTTCTGTTCTCTTCATGCTATAAGCTCTAAAAATTGATAGAAAGTCGAATCTCAATCTCATTTAATCAAATTACTTATTATTGGTATCGCCAACAGTGTGCATAGATGCAATATCTACAGTTTTGGAACTTTGAATTTTTTAGACGTGAGATTATAGTTTGTAACAATTACCAGAGAACTGCACGTCGTAGATAATACAATGATCATCGATGATACACGAGCAATGTTTCACTTGCTCAACCTTCTAGCTGATCGCATGAGGAGCAATGATCTCAATCATCTCTTCTTCTTAGTCTCGTTGGTTTTTCCGGTTACTAGAACACGATACCAATTACAGCTGCCTTATTTTAAGTGACTTCAACATAGAAAGCTAAGACATCTGAGGAGGCGGGAGCAGTTTCAATTGCTGACTAAACAAAAGAATGCTACATCGCTAATGCATATGCTTTTACGCAGTTAGAATTGCTGAGGTCCGCTGATAGTTTGCTACCACTATACAATAAACGTGGAACACAAGCAAAATGAAGTCGAAGAACTCTAGAAAATACTCCTAACAAGAATGGTGTTGCAGTTGTGCACTTGCTTTTAGCCTTTATGAAAACCGTAATCTGCCCTGTCATTAAACTGCTATTTCCAATCTCCGTCTCTTACTATCTGCGATTTGTGATTACTGTGTCAAATTTGGGTATTGACATGCCTCCTGTATAACAATTTCTGCGCCAAAGAGGAAAACAAGTTAGATTTATCGATCATGATATGTGTTTAAGCCTACATTTCCATAAAATTTAGAAAATTTTCCTTATCGAATGATTCGAACCAGACTATGCCCTCACGTACTGAGAGATTAGCCTCAATATATCTTTGAAGCGTACTAGAAAAAGTCTCCCAGGTAAAGTGGTTGTAGGTACATAAACGCGAGTACGATTCCTCTTCGCCCTTATTAGTATGAAGGTGACAGTTTAGAAGTATAAATGCAGTGCATTCTCCTATGCGAGGATGTTTGATCCATAGCTCTTCTTTAAAGCTTGGAGTTCTGATCTGAAAGATGATCATTTGATCAAACCTTCATCATGTCAATTTAGCTCAAGCAAATGCTCTTTAGCTCTATAAGGAGGATTAATTTATCACATACCTGGTTATATTGTGCGCTAATTGTTTCGGCAGAGTTATAAGCTAAACAAGGGACTTTTATGAACCCACTCCCCAGCTGGAAATTGGACTCCAGCCAGACGACAACACTCCCACAGAAGATAAATGTGATGGAGTGACAAAGCCAAGACCTAAATTCCCACAAATTCAAAAATTAGAATATCATATTACTTTTAAACATATAAACAATCAGAATCGCAATTTCTAACTAGAATTCATACTGTTATCCCATGATTTTGATATACTACATACGTCCTGATTCAGCGCTTGGAAAAAAGTTTTCAGCTGATGTAAAGTCTGGCCCAATTTTCAGCCTAGATTTTATGTAAAAACCAACAACGTAAGTTCTTCTCCACCCTTTCTACGTGCATATACGAGTTACAAGAATGTAAGTTTAGCATTGCAAATTGCAGTTATTACCTGACTACATGTCTACATTGAGAACTCACCATATTACTTGATCAATAACATATTCCTTTCCAGGTCCACCTTCTACACTCATTAGAGGAATACATGAACCAGAGCGAAGTCTATACTGCAGATTTACTCTCATAAGAATCAAGAAACTATATTCAGATATTGAATGTAGTAATACCTAACCAATATGTTTATTCCAAGGTGAGCAAAATGGTGAGAAGAACCCGTCCGAAATGTATTAAACACAAGTGAAGTAAAAGATGAACTATGGGAAGCAGATCACACTGAAACAAAAAGAAGAGAAATTCAACCAAAACACACACCTACTCTAATATTACAAATACACAATTACACAAAAAGTGCCCCAAAAAATCCCCAATGCGCTGACAGTTGCTCCTGCTCATAAATCTAACATGCCAATTAGTACTAAATGAACATGGGAGCCTAAGAAAAAACTCCTGTATGAGTGGAAACTGACTTTTTCCCGTTTAACTTAATCATGTTCACCATGTTTTAATGACAAAGCAAAAAAGTGCAACAATACTTCGAAGATGAATGCTATCTACTCCGTATATGAAGAAAAAACGCATGAAGCGAAAAGTCTCCTTTGTTCCATTAGCTATGAAGTGTATAATGTCTGTTCGGTTGTTCCTATGAGATGTATGTTTTGTCCATGGGATAGTGTTATGACCCAGTTGGATTATGCCAAATTTTCATACAAATTTCACACATTAGTGTTCTGTCTAAGACTCAGTGAATTAATTAAAGGGTTTCATGCGATTGAAGTCCGAATTAAACCTTATTTATCATATTCATTCCCTTAAGAAACATTTCGTAATACTTACAACCATTATATAGTCAAAATTCATTTTTTGTAAATTAGTAAAGTCGTCGAGACACATTGTAACTTCAAACAAACGCAAATGTAAAAACTTGAAAGGAAAGCAATGCGCTAATGTAAAAGATTGCGAGAAAAACTTAGATAGAAAGTAATAATTAATAATTACTATTTAATATCATAGCAAGTAGCAATTCACCTTCCGACATAGAAAATTTCTTTGACGCCCAGCTCCGAAGGACTTTGCAACCATGCCTATCCATTGAGCCAAAACATATAAGAAAGTACATCAAAGGCATGAAACACAATGAAATCCCCTTATGCATTGCACGTTGGTGTTCATTATTACACTAAGAACGCATTCAGGTCAAGGTCAACTAATAAACGATATGGTCATGAAAAGGCAGAGAAAACAAATTTACTATCACGCATGAATCATGACCATTAATCACCGATGTTATGCAAAGCGAGTTTTCTCATTGTGTGTTGTTTTTGGAACTAAATATGTCAAGGATGAAAGAACAGAGACACATGTAGTTGATGGCAACTCCGAAAGGCATTTGGAAATTGGAACCTGTGACTTTAAATTTGGGTTAATTGTAATATGGATCATGTATGTTTATGTTCAACATTAAGTAATTATAAAGAAGTTATTGTGCTTAAATCTTTTGTACTGTAATAGAGATTAAAATGACCATTTAACATCAAGAAGACATCTAACATAATCGAGCGTGATGAAGATGAGAACTAATGGAGGCCGTTTGTGTGTAATCACCGTAAACATAATGAAAGATTCGAGAGGAGGAGAATAGTAATGAAAGTGTTTTACCTTTAATAGTTTTTGGATCCTAATGGAATGGAAACAATATAAATGTTATGATTGAAACGGGAACATAATTTGTTCCACCACTTGACACGGGTAACAATGCAAGGATTGTGTTACCTCTTGAAGACGGTATTTGTACGTACAACTCATACCAAAACAATGAAAATGAAAACAACTTAGTGGCACTCCGCCAAAATTCAGAACCAAAACCACCAGCCAAAATGTCTTAATGTTGTAGCAGTGGTATTGCATTCTTATTTTGCATAAGAAATACGACATTGTGAAAATCAAGAACATATCAATTGTTTAAGTAAAACAAAAACCTATCCTCAAAAAAAAATTTTTTAACGAAAAGAAAAAAAAAATGCAAATATAAAAAAGCTGACTAAGATCAGAATGTAAAGAAACCAGATAACACCACAAACAATTCATCTCGTGACATAATATATAGTGCAGGAAAATAAACTGAATTAGAGTATGGATGATTCAACTATGAGAGTGCAAAAAACAAATCAAATACGCACTTTGAAACAATAAGAGCATTCAGCAATACAGAAAATGAAATGATCGAGGAATCAAAAATTGAAAAAAAGTAAGAAGGAAAGGAATCAATAACCTCTTTGCTGGGGCAAGAGTGAGGGAAGTGGGAACAGGGAAACAGAGGGAGAAGAGTTTGAGCGGCGACAGTGCTTCCACCGACAATGGATGGACTGTTCACCGACGGGATTCAGTGCTCAAGATCCTCTCCTCTTTTCTCTCTCCCGTTGTTCCCAATCTCTCCTTTCTCGCTTTCACTTGCTACGCTTTCGTTATTTCACTGCCCATAGCCAGGATCTGGTATGATAATGTGTTGTAACCAACTTTCGTAGTTCCAATTATTTTTATTGGTGTGAGAGGAGTCACGGACGGAAGATGAAAAGCGATATTAGAATCTCCTGGAAATGAGTGTAAGGTGTACCAACTTTCGCATCAATCCGGACTAGGGATGAGTCGGTGTTTGAGTTTCGATATCTTAGAATTATATCTCTCTCTG